>APFE030309902.1:0-14583 GCA_000404065.3 Pinus taeda
TCCATAATTCATTCATATAGTGAGTCACCTATGGAAAACTTTACAATGTGGCTGTTTGTCATGTACACACTTATCCCTTCCCATCATTTTATCATACCATCCAAGTTCCATAAAATTGTTATCATAATTATTCAACTTCATTGGTTGATTGTTAATATTTCTTCTTTAGGTGCATCATCCTTAGATAGACCTTACAGTGATACCTTTAGAGTACCCAAGTTATGTTTATACCAAATTCTTCCAAAAGATTCTATCAATCACGGAGATGTGGTTCAATATACACCAAAAGTCGAAGAAGTGCTTCGAGTCTCGCGACTAAAGAATCTTTTTCCTAAAATACTACCATACTCTTCTTTTATGTTCCATAATAGGTTGTCTTCTTCTTACTACTTTACTATCTGATCCAAGTTGGGCATAATCACCTGAACTAATCCTTAGTTACCATTCTTAAAAATTTGCAAGTTTCTCCTTTCCCTTTCCCTTTAGACAATTTTAACCATTATATGCAATTAACCTTGAATCACGAACCTCAGGTAACATTATACTCAACATCTAATTGGAATTGAAGTCTGTACGATTTGCCACTGTGACTGACATATACCATCATGTAGCTTGATGAGGTTTAATATACAAATGATATGAGTAGTAAAATGAGCAAATACATGTAATCTGCATGAAAATTGTAATGCAAAATTAAACTTATTAGAAGATCATAATGAGAGTGTTGTGTTCTTGTAATAATAGACCAGAGAAATGCCAAGAATATATCAGTCCTTAGATCCCAAATTGGATAGCTAATTTAAGAAAAACTACAATGTGATGTGAGTCACTAGATGATCCAATCAATCCACTAATTCACTTTTCAAATGATCAAATATCATATTTCTAACAATGACATCAAGTCACCCGCATATGCATGCAATGATAGCCAGACACTGTAATCAGTCACTCTATATCAAGATTCATCACTGAAGAAGCATAAAATAATAGCCAAATTTATTCTTGATTCATTTCAATCTATTGTTTTACATATTTTTCCCCTACTGCTCGGCATGTAGTCAACCATTGCCAAATTTGAAACTGCGTGATTGATTATTTAAATTATCAATTTAGTATTAAAACTTATAAAATCAAAATTCCAATGAGTAAAGCTTAAGAATATTAGTGGCAATATTGTTTTAAGAAGGTACATGAATTCTGAAAGAAAATTCACCATGACCTTTGAAATGATATGTCACACCAATATTAAGTGTTCAGATTCATGACCTTATGTGCTAGGATACATTGAATGATGTGTTGTATCTGTTTAAGCAATCATAACTTAAGAGAATTAAATAGACTGCATTTAACAAATTTATTGAATGTATCTTTAGATTCTTATGGCTATTAAATGATTACTCTAAGGAATTTTAAGAAATCGAGCAACCAAAGAAATATGCCACACCATAAAGAAGAGACACTGCCACCCGACCCACAACCGGATCGGATGACTGGGAAGGTTATCCCTCCCAAACACCAAATAAAATCGTTTTATTAATTATATGGCCTGCCTGCAAACGCACCTGCTAAAGCAACACCATCCCTCACATTACAATACAATTTAGGCATAATAACTTCTTGGATAAGACATAAAATTGCCTGCATAGACATAATACATAAGATCGTAAGTTTGTTGTCATGGATATGCGTGTTCTTGCAAATTTCATTGTTCTTTTCGACAACAATGTCGAAAAATCTGCACACACTATAAAGTCAACAGTACCATTTATACAATCAATAGTACCTTTTTCTCATCCAAGGTAGATAATTGTTCCTTCAACAATTCGATTTACTCATATGAGAATGAATAACAAGTATCATTCACCATCTGTTAGGATCTAGACTATCTCTTCATTACACATTAAAACCAATAATCTGTATCTAACCCAAAGTTAGTAATACCAATTCATCTGTAATTTAAAATATAAATTTAATCCAATTCTCCAAAAGTTAATAAAAATAAAAAATAAAAAAAAAAACATATTTTCATGGAGAGATACTAAATGTTAGGTACCGGAACTTACTCCCAAATCACATATCCCTTAATAATGACTACATTGTGCTTTTTTTTTTTCATGTTTAGGCAAAAGCATTTTTGGCATTATGGCCTTTTCAGACTGTTGGATTGAAGTAAAAGTTTAATACTATATTGTGTAATACTATATTTAAATACTAACACAACAATTGTTAACATAATACCTAGAAAATAACTTTTAAAATAAATATATTCCTTAACACAATAATAAAAATAAATTGGACCCCTTAAAAAAATAACTTTTAAAAATAAATATATTCGTTAAGACAACAATTCAGTTTTACCACATGCACAATAATCAATAAAATAAGTTTGTCCACCTTTGAGAAAAAAGGAGGAGCAAGAACTTTTAAAAATAATTATATTCCTAATACAGTAATGTTAGTGGAGGGAAATAATTGACAGATTCAATAGAGGGAATTAACGCACTGAATAAAAAGGATGGAAGTAGTGCATAACTCCAATAATCTATTTCATCGATTGAGCGGATGAAATTAAGTTGGATTATTTTGTTGGATTATTTTGGAAAAGAATATTAAAGTATAGCTAGATAGCCAAGAAAAATGTCACTAACATTCAACTATGAGTCATCTTGTTACACTTGAGATTGTTGCAAAAGAATATTACAATAATAAAATTCATCGCTTGCATTGTTTCATGGTTTCAAAGAGGTAACTCCTTTCGATGGACATTTTCATTGAAAAATACTATGTACCTACTCAAAACAAGAAATTGTGAAATAATGAAAGTTATTTTCAATTAAAAGATATTGTCTATACCAGGTACAAAGTTCACTTTTACTGTACATCTATATAGTACATACCCTACAAAAGTTGTTGCATAATCAATTTTGAAATTAACCACGAAAAAGCTGGAAGTTCTTAGAACGATCACATGAAAACAAGATAAATGTAGTGTCTAGTAAATACAAACAAAAGGAATAGACCGAAAGGACTGCCCCAACAAAATATATTCGAAGTCGGTAAGCAAGATAATATAACCAGCGTTAAGGGGTCAATAATAATTTCTCCAGTTTGATCGCATATTATATCTAGACACACATGCAAAGGACCTCTTGCAAATAGTGGTCATAGAGGAAATTATATTTAGCATGTTAAATTAAATTCGTCGCACAAACAATATTTATAACTGTATAGGAAAACAGGGAATGAATGAATCCGCTGATTTAAGAAGTCGGAAAACATAGGTACAAATTGCCCAGTAGATAAGATAAAGGATAGTATCACTTTAGAATGGGATGGTATCGAAAACCACAACATTCGGTAGATGAACACTCCAAACGCTCACAGGACAAAACAACTACGTTTAGGTTTGCCCTCGGATTGAAAGAGATTCGAAACAGATATTTTGATAAATCCCAAGGCACATGTCTCTGTTATACCTCAAGATCATAACTTCAAGGTAGAATTATATCTCTGTTCTATCCTCACGATCTCAAAAATGTCACTAGCATTCAACCCCAAGAGTTGAGTAATAGTAATAGTAAAAATCGTACTTGCAGCAGGTTATGTGCAATTAGCACATTCGACGAGATTGATGGAATTTTGATGAACGATATTGGAATAGATTAGAGATTCTACTGCATTCTTTCTCGGAAAACTACGGTGAATCTATCGTATTGTCTCAGAGAGTCAACTGCCAGATCAATCAAGTCCACTATAGTTGCTATCTGTTGGAACAAGAAGTGGTTTAATGGCGAAGCCTTCAGATGCGATCTGCTTGCCATGTGCGCAGCATAAGATGGACTAGGCGATGACACCGAAGAAATTGATTAGTTCAAGAACGAATTTCAAGTTATTCCAATTGAATATGTCGATATTGTTACATACGGTCTGTTAATCCGATATTATTTTCAACATAAAAATATCTCTTCAATCGAAATGTAAGTGGTCCTCATAAATTTATTGTAGCAAACTTGTCTCCAGTGAGGGAACAATTGTATTTTACGAGATGCAGTGGTAGATATTTTACGATTGAAATCTCTTTCCAGATTCTCATCAATGTGAAAATTGGAATATTATCATCTATGACTGGAAATGTAAAAGTAATGGATAAATACAGAAAAATTGGATCCAAATATATTATGATGAAAGCTGTATGTTACAAATTTTATCATGAAAACTCAGGAATCTACATAATAAATTGTTTTTCTTTTGTAGAAAATATAGCGAAAAATATGACGACAATGATAATTTAGACTTCAAGAATTTTTGGACTCTTCTCAGAGATTTTTAACGTATGAAAAAAAATGTGAGAAAGGAAAGCGCATAAATTTCTCATCGCCCCAATGACCAGCATGAAGTTCCATAAAACTGTAACATTGGTCGATCATCTGTATTCGAAACGCCATTGCGACACCCGTAAGATTTTTATGAGTGCATGTTATATTTTTAACATAAATTCTAGGAACTAACTATAATCTAAGCTGAAGACCAAATAAATGTAGTAACTCAGACTTGTCAAGATGTTAAATATTAAAAGAAAGTTTTTAATATATCTAATTGACTGATACATCTTTCTCCTTCAAACTTGATTTGCAGAACAATGAAAACATGATTGACGGGCAGGGTGTCTCATCCTCTTCAATATTGGTGGTTGCAATCTCCCGAATTCTCTCATGGCCATCACCAGCCATCAATGGTTAATACTGGAAGCAAAGCCAAAAGACGGATTCTGGGGACAAGGAATGTTTTATGAAAAAACGTGTTTATCCCATAAACGAGAACTTTCAATGGTCAAGCAGCGGTGGAAATACTAAACAACTACAAGGCAATAAACTAAAGAATATATGCTTCGTTAAAAATGGACTAGTGCTTTTGACATATTGTTAGGAGATGTTTTCTGTAGTACATTAATGGAGTTTAAGAGTGACAACTGTGTCAGTCATAAACTTGGAGAGCATTCCCATGCCAGTGTATGGATCTGAAACCAACTAAGCCAGCAGATCTACAACGCCGAATATTGCAGTAGTTTTGAAGAGCCTTTATTTATTAAAAGCATTTTCAAGAAATGACAGAAACTAGGCGAACTTTAATCGAATGATAACTGAACTTATTATATTTTAACCATCATTTGGATGATTTCGGAAGAGGATTATTAGACAGGTAGGGGCTTCATCTCTCCTCTGCAAAAATTTGTAGTGGAGCTTTCTTGGGCTGGATATTGAAAGTGTCTTATTAATTTTTTTTTTGTTTTATGATTATTCTCCTTAGATCTGGAGCCTTGAAACCTTCAAAAATAACTTTGTTTGCGGAGCTCTCGCACCGGTGAATGTGACAGTGTTTATACTCTTCGTTCAAGGGAGAAAAGAGCCACAAAAAGCCTGTGGCTTTCACAAAAATATTAGGAGGAATTCCAAACTTTAAAACCTTGGATCTCTTGACAAATTCAATGAAGGAAACCCCTTAAAATTTTATTTTTTTTTTTCTTTGCAAATAAGGCCCTAGGGTTAAATGAATTTTTGCACCAAGAAATGGATCAGGCCTTTAGGTTTTGCTGCTCAGCTAAAATCGTGCCCAGAATGGCTTGCAGTCTGCAAAAAGAAGATTAGAAAATGACAATTTTAAAAGCCACAGAAATTATAATTTTAAAACCCTAGAAATTCTTTTTCTAGGAAAAGCGCTTGCGGCCCTGAAAATTATACTCGAAAAATGCCTGAGGCCTCAAAAAAAATGCCTGTGGCTTCAAAAAAAAATTTGTATGTAATTTTCAGAAAAATAGCCATTGGAAACCACTAATTGAGACCACATCGGCGCAGATTGAAAGAGCGCAGAGAGAAGTTTGGTTGAAAGATAGTAATTCGTTGGAGGGTTACTTTCTATTTTCGAGTAATTGTTTCACAACACAGTAAATAAAATTATAATCAAATAACAGGCCACATTTTTATAAGATTGTGTTTAGAAATACACGCAACTTTATCAGTAGTAAAAATGAAAATCACAAGCTGCATAATTTTAAAGACTTCAAATATACAGTCCGTTGACCCAGTTTGTCTTTTTTGTCTTTTTTTTTTCTTTTTTTTTTACTTTTTCTTCATATAATAACTGTTCTTAGGCCCAGTGTGTGAACCTAGGCTCTTATACCAAGTGTAAGAACCACATCCAGACTATATACAATTTTTTTTTTTTTTCGTTAACAACAAAATACAACTAGAAGAGAAACACATTGGGAAACATTTCAGGAAACATATCATAACAATTTACATACATTTAACTAAGACCAAAATAGTATTGCAACGCATATGTACTGTACCGTTCACCAGAAGACGAGACTCCGTTTGCTTTGTTGTTGCTAGTATTCCCTCGTTGTCAGTCACCTCCGCGAATGAATGGCGATGTACTTGATCCGAATGCGATGACTCACCGGTTAACCTCCCAACCTACTCCTTGGGTACTCTTCTTCCCCGCGGACCCCCGAGCTGCAATGGGGTTGTACAATGGAGGAAGAGTCTAGCTGGCAAAGGAGAGCAACCGTAGCTCAAGAGTCCCCTCTCTAAAACCCTTTGCCTCACCAAACTCACTATAGCTTCGTAGTCACTGCCGTCACAAAATATCATCTATCCCACAATAGGGCTCTCCCAAAAAGTCCTTTGTACCATGGCATGCCCCTTCTTTTATAAGGTTTCTCATAGATGACACTTGGCATGTCATGCATAATTATAATATTTTTTTCTTTTTAATAGCTTGATTATTCACCCACCCATGTGTCATTCTCTCATCAAGGGTCACCCAAAATTATTTACTTATCTTTTTTAATTAAAACTAATATTTCCCACATCTCACAAGATTCCTATTTCTACTCCTAGATGTCTCTTTATTCCCCCCTTTTATTCCTTAAATTGAGTTTATTACTTGGAGTCAATTAAGGAGTTAATATTTTATTCCCAATCTACTTCCTAAATTAACTCAGGTTATCTCTTAGAGGGATATTCTTATGCTGATTGATGCCACATGGAGCTTCCCTATATTTCTCTAAATTTAATTTATTTTTCTTATTTTAACTCACCTTCCTCTTTTATTAATTAAGTTTACTTGATTTAGGATTAATCTTTATCCTTAGAATATGTTTGTCTTCCCCTTTTTTCTAAACCACCTCATTTACCTAGCAATTTCCAACATGGGGAGGGTAGAATTTTTAAGGTACTCTACCTATTTTTTTTTTTCCTATGATCCTCCTTATTCCAAGTTTTATTTTTGATTTAATTTCCTTGGTTTATAATCATCATTTTTCCCTTGGAGTAACTTTAGCTAGTTTTCCTTCCTTACTTATTTTTATTTATTATTATTTATTTATTTATTTTAATGATTCCAAGGGTGCCAAGTTTGGTTGTGCCCTTCAGGAACTTCCTAGAAGTTCCAAGGGTGCCACATCTAACAGTTTAATTGTGATGCCAAGGGTGCCAAGTTGGTCGTGCCCTTCAAGAATTTCCTTGAAATTCCAAGGGTGCCACACCACTTGCCCTTCAAGCATCTAGTGACTACGAGGGGAAAATAGCGTGCAATGTCATAGACCTCGATCGTCTCTCATGTTTCCTGCTATAGTGAGACTAATGGTGTCGGGGATCAAGGAATCTGCCTTGATGAGCGCCCCCCAGTAGGTTCCTCATGAGCGACCCGACTTTGGGACCTGCCCTCATGGCATCGTGATCTTCAAGGCGAAGGTGTTTCAACTCTTCTAGCCCAAGTCACGGCGGGAGTGCTAGTGGGTGAGATCAGGGACTCTGTCCCACCCCTCCCATGTAGTTCCATACACCTGTACAACCCCATCACCCATATGTGAGTCATTCGGTCAAGAAACAAGTCTGTGCCTGCAACCATTAACATATCATCGGCATATAGTTAAACATATATGGCAGATTTCAAGATCGATTTAGACTTTAAAACAATATGAATCTCATCGAACCAAGTGTCATCGACATGTCATAGGCGAGCGCCTCTGCTAGTTTCCTGCCATACTCAAAATCATTAGCAACAAGTTTTCTCACTGTTAGTCATTATCATAATAGCATCATTAATTATTCTTGGTCATTACATCATTGTCCATCATAAGCATGAACTAACTGAAGTAGGTAGCAGAGGGTACACATCCCTCATGGCTATCATCATTTATTATAAATGGAAACATACATATTCATTAAGCCACCAACATCGTAACATCATAGAAATATACCTATCTATCAAATTTATCATCATTATACTTTTAGTAGAGAACATACATATTCTTTACTACCCTCATCATAAATTCAGATACTTAACTATTTAAATGATGCAATCATCAGAATACTGTTAGATAAGATGTATAACCATCCATGCTATCATAATATCAATGGAAAGCAAAACATCGTAACCATGAATATCTCAATCGTTGATAATAGTGTCATGAGTCTAGATCCTCAACCTGAGGTCCTCAAAGAATAAAGTATAAGCCCTAAGGCTATATCAAGGATAATTTAATATCAGAGTTTGTCAATTAGAGCGGGGCACTACATACACCCCCTCTTAACAATAGACTTCGTCCCGAAGTCCTAAGAATAGGGAAGGAAAATGATAACTCATCTCCTTGACATCCTCCTAAGTGGTTGAAATGGGATTATGATTATCCCATTGAACCTTAACTTGGTCCAAAACTTTTCTGTAAACCCCACTACCCTATTTGATATGGTCTTCTTTAACATTCCATGTAATCTCAAAATTCTCATCAATAAAAATCTAGCTATCTATGGTGCCTTATATGTAGTCTTAACTGGTATGAAATGGGAACTCTTGGTCAACATGTCTACCACTACAATTATGTGGTCATGATGAAATCCATTGATATACTTTCTCATTTAGACTTTGGTATCTTGTGGGGTTTCAATGACCCTACGGGATGTCTGTGCTCAACTTTTACTTGTTGACACTCTAAACATCCCGCTACAAAGTTTACAATGTCCTTCTTCATCTCCTTCTAGAAGAATAACAGTTTCAGGTCTGCACTAGGCTAAGTTACATAAGCAACTTGCTCACACTAAAGCAAGTGTTCTAAGGACAATGTGGGTGATTTTTTTATTTTTTTTTCACTCCTAGACATGAGGCCTAAGAAAAAGTATCTTCCAACATACAAAAATCAACATCCACTACTATGGAAAAAAAAAAAATCTAGAGATCCCAAGGGTTTAGCTCAGCCATTTATTATTCTCTACCATATGAACCTAGTTTGAATACCCCTAGGTCATGTACACTAGTCTATGCCCACAAGTTTATTAGAGATTCCAACCATGAATGTGGGGAAGCTTTGCTTCAACCTCATCTTCACAACAATGAATCTAAAGATGATGGTTTAAAAATTTAAAGAACCATGGGTGTTCATTAGCTACAGAATAGCTCCTATCATACCAATGATATGTTGAATTAAAGCTAATGTAGCTTACTTGAGTGAACAGGTTTATTAAGTAATCTAATTTGTATTTATTAAGTGAGTATTATTTATTTAAATGAGTGCATTCTCCTAAATATGATTCATGCATTGAGATCAAAATGTCAAGAAACAAAACAATCATAAAGAATTTTACCTATCTTTGAATAATCTAGTGCTACATAAATATGAACATATTACCTTTCATCTCATAATTGCTACTGAACCACAATAACAATGCTCAAAATAAAGAAGACAACCTACATTCCTTGTCACAATATATTAAATAATATTTACCTTTCACCTCTAATCACCAATGAACCACAATATCCACCCCCAATATTTAATTAAAACATTAAAATATCAACCAAAACAACTCCAATCTAATTGCAAAGGGAGATCTTAAGCTCTAGAATTCTCAAGCTTGACCAGCTAAATAAACCACTAATATGAATGACATTTCTTTCTTTTAAAAGTAGACCAATGGGGTTTCCTTTCAACCAATTTTTGTACACCTTATATTCTCTCATAAGGCTCTAAAATAGGGTTGTTTGAGTGGATATGCAAACGATTTAACTATCCATGGTTGGATGCACTTCAAATTTAAAACAATTACATATGATTGAATATTCTTCAAATTCAACTATCCATGATTAGATATAGTTCAAATTTGATTCGTTAAGATAAAGAATTTAAATATTACATGAATTATAGAAACGACCGTCAGGAAAGGCTAATAAAACAATAAATTTAGAAGCAACTATTGTGTGCCTGCAAAATAGATTGATCTCAAATGTGTGCCAAGTTTATAATGATGGTAATATGCCAACCCTAACCGATCATCAAATGAAAGGCAATGAGAAGAAAATATCAGAGCCTCTCTTAAGATCCAACGACATAGAAATGGAGAATCTAGCACAGTAGTCCTAATTAGGATATCTAAAGAATTACAGAGATCCAATAGGAGAGGTGTTACCCTAAAGAATCTCAGAGTCTCTATGAATAGAATCAAGGTTGTGATATTTCCCACGCTACTCTTGTCTAGTAGAATTTATTAAGGCAGTTCTTAGGTGTTTCTACCCGTCAAAGAAATGATTCGACAAGGATTATAGATCTGTTCATCTGTTCATGACAATTTGATGTATTTAAACTTTAAAGGTTGGATTTGTAAAGTAATTGGATGAATATCTTGAAGATAGTAGGGCAGATTTACTACTCTTAATTTACAATGATTAAAGTGATTTCAGATCTGGTTTATATTTGGAAAGTGTGCCCTAAGGACTAAAAACTTCTTGTCATGTATTCATATCTTTTCTCTTCAGCCACCTAGTATATTTGGTTGAAGTGAGCTGAAATATCATATGTCACTTGCAGATGTAAATCAACATTTGTGATCAACAACAAGGCAGAAGTTTACAAGGACTAGATGCAGAAAACCTCTAGTGTGAAGTGAAATTTTTGAATTTGTAATTCATAATCATAGAAATTATAACAACAATGAGGTTGAAGAATGAAAACAACAATGAGATTGAAGAATGAAAATCAGAACAAGGTACAAGCATTGCAACTGTAGAACTAATTTTGATACAGTATGGAAAAATATTGTGGATAAAGATGACCATCATATCATGGAAAGCCCGTCGACAACCATTTCCAAACCACCACAGCAGGATTGGTGGTGGCTACTGCAACTCTGGAATACGAACATTGCGTTTATAATAAGTAACCTCATTTTAATGATTAAAGTAGAACTCTCTCGTATCATTATTGAAGTAAATGAAGTTGTATACGTATAATGCCCCAAAATACTTAACAAACTAAATGAAATCACTACCTGCACTTAGGTTACCGGCTCTGCTATTTAGGGTAGAATTCAAAACTTCAAGTGTTCCTTTCAAGGTAGTAGAAAGAGCCATAACGAGCTACACATAACATATTAAAATAAACATTGCAAATGAATACAATCATGCTGATAACAAGGTTTTAGGACTAACAAAGCCAGCAATGCTTAGTTAAATTCCTTTATAAATCTTTAAGAATTTGAGTCCCCAACGGATGATGAGTTAATCTGAGCCACTTTCAACAGCCTATAACCAAATGATCGAGTACTAAATCTGTACCTATTAACTTTCAGTATCTCGTAAATCATACACTGAGATTACCAGCCCTGCAACTGCATCTAAAAATAAATATGCTCACTTGCATATCAACTGAAAGCAGGTTTCCAATTAAAGTCAGAGAACAAGCCACCGCAACTTCCAGAGAGAATCTTTCATATAAATAAGAGAGAAATGAAGTATAAAATACTGAAGGCAGCATATGAAAAGCAATGGCATGCATACCACACTTAGGTGACCTTCATGCCTGGCCTGGGTTCAAAGGCCATAGCTCTCGTGGTGACAATGGTAACCACGAGGCTTGCTACATTAACAAGTAACGCTATGAAAAATACAACTCACTAGAACTACGAGCATTCCTGTTTTTTTTTTTTTTTTTAAATGAATTATAATTGAAGCAATGTGTATATTTGAGGAAGCACATAGTAGTTATGATCCTTGCAGACTCAATCAAAAATGGCACAGGAGAAGAGAATTGGCCGGGAAGTAACACATTGATTTCACCGCTACATGGCAATTATGTCGAGAGACCCTTAACAATAAAATATTAAGAATGTGGAGTGAGAAAGACTTAGGCCATTAGGGAAAGATAATAAAAAGTAGCAATGGAAAACAAAATTGGTTGGGGAAGTGAACAAACTGATTTCACTGTTTAACTGCTTATAGTAATTAGTTCCACGAACCCTCAATGATAAGAACTGAAGGATGTAGAGTAAGAGGTTTATGCAAGTCAATCCAACCACAACTAAATCAAAATTTTATAGACTTAACTACCAAAGAGTCATTTAGGGGCCTAAAAGTTGAGAACCTAAAAACAAAAACAAAGTTCAGAATCTACCCACAATCCATGATAAAAGAATGAAACCCTCTACGTTCTATATATAGTTCCGAAGTTCATTGCTGGCCATTACTCTGATAACGTTCAAGCCCTCAAGTTATCATGCCACATGTTTCTCAAGTTAATTCTTAGTCATATAATTGTGGTTATATAAAGGGTTCTTCGTATATTCAAGAATTTTTGAGTGGAATCAAAATGTGATAGAAATGAGGAACTCAGATCTGTAAGGACCCAAGTTCTGGCAAGCAACCTGTAACCAGCACCAGGAGCACATCCCAAGTCCAAGATGGACGCCCCATGCTTTATAATTTTAAAATTTGCTGCCTACAGAGTTGTTTAAGTGCAAATCTGGTGTTCTAAAGTCGGAAAAATATTAATGGGTTCAATAATACATTATCTAACAATTGTTATGGCAAAAATTGGAAGTCAAAACTTCAATCTCTCTGTATGGGGCAGAAACAATTGAAGAGATTCATCTCATTGATATTTAAGAAGCAAATTTGCGATAAAGATAGCTCACCTGGCTTTCTATATTGAAGATAAACCTATTAGAGAAATGAAACAAAGCAATGCAGGAAGAGTATGATACCATACAGAAAAATCAAACAAGGAAACTCATTAATTTGCCGGAGTGGCATTGGATGCAAACAGGTCTACAGGACAAAATATGAAGCAACAATAACTGCAACATGTGAAGTAAAATTGTTACGAAGAGTTTTAGGAAGCATAGATCTTCAGCTAATTAGTGACAGAGTGTGACTCAGCTCACAAAGAAACTAGTGTTTCATGAAAGGAGCAAGCGTATTGAGATCCAACAACACTTTATCAGCAAGCAAAGGCAAAACAAAGAAGTTAAGGTTGTATACTACAGAAATGAAGACAGGCTTGCCAACACATTCACAAAGGTGTAAAACAAGGAAAGAGGAGAGGTGCTTGTCATTAATGAAATAAAGTGGTTCTTGAAGATATAATGCCCACTTAGGGGCACGCTTAGAATACTCTGTTAAAATTGGAAGTCACGATAAGATTAAATAGGACAGGTAGTTTACGGATAAGATTATTCTATTCTAAGGTAAGTAACATTTTGGCTGGACGTTTATTGTCATCCTCGGGACCTCGACAACCAATTTTTAAACAAATTTTGTACTATAAATAGGTTCTCCTATGTCATACAATAAGATCAGAGTTTGGTGTAAAATTTAGCTTACTCTCTTAAACGTATGTTGTTTAAAAAACCAACCAGAACATATTTTCAAAAAATGAAGTTGTGAACTTAACTGGATTATCACATTCTAGGCCAAAGATCCAATGTGTCCCACTTAGCAAACGAGCCTCAATCTTGAGCTAGCCTATCTTCAAAGGGCAAGTCTTTACACTATTTTCATTTTCATTGGATTGGTCCACCGCTGAACAAATTTATCTATTGAGCAATTTCGTAATCTAGTTTACTTTAACAAGCTGGGAATATTGATTTGGTTGTTTTCTTATCATAACATATTCTTGACAACCGTTTGTTTTGATCTGGTGCAAGAGATCTCTTCTCGATTCCCGATATCGTCTGCCTCACCCGTACAACCTAAGTATCAAGAGGATGAGACTGAGTGCAAGTTGTACCCCTCGGATTGCCAAAGTGACGAAGGAAGTCCACTCTTTGTGCAGCTCGTCAGGGTATATTCTGGGAAATTTTTCAAATAAATAAATAAACTGATATGCCGAAATGAACTTTTCTTTTGGTAACCTAACTTTTCTAAGAAGCACAATACAGAATTCTGAGAAATAGGTAAAAAAATACGACAAACTGCCGCCTTCTAATTAGGTTAAATCGAAAAAAGAAAAAATTGAATCACACGGCCTGAACAGGTCCATACAGAAATGTTATTCCACCGAACAATTTGTGCCCTCGAGAGTTTGAAATGCTTGTGCTACAACTTAGATACTAAACCCTGGTCTCCTTGCACTTAATTTTTATTAACTATGGAAATCTTCGTTGAATTAAACTTAAATATACTGACAATATACAATATTAAACTGGCGTGCTCATCTTCATAGTGAGGATGGAATGGGAAAAGATTATCTACCAGCAGGATACTGCATGGATCAGGGATGGTCTCCTGTGGAAAGGCAGCAGTCCCTGTATACCA
>APFE030309926.1:0-14927 GCA_000404065.3 Pinus taeda
AAGAAAGATGAGGAGCCAGACAATTAAAAACTAAGAAAATTATAGGTCCGATAGACCAATTTGGTCTCATTGGACGTTAACTACTATCATTATCATCATCATCATCATCACAAAAGCATTGCCATAATATTGTCATTGTAAGGATAATGGTAAGACTAAAAACCTTTTGTTGTCATCAATTTCAAAAACTAAAGTGTAGAAGAACTTCGATCATTTGATGTAGAGATGTCATTTCTAGTTGCATTTGTATTGATAAGAAACTTAGATATGCTTTGTCTCAATCTCCTAGAAGCAACTTCATTTGCCACCAAATCATCTTTGATACTCTCCAACATCCTTACCACAATTTTCATAGTTGGTCTTTCTTATGGGGAATATTTTGAACAAAGCAAACCAACATGTAGCAAAGATAGTAGACATTTGTATACTTTTTTTCCATTAAATTCATCTCCACACACCTCACTAAAAAGGCTACATAATGATACTAACCTGTCATAAAATTTAACATCCTTAATCTTTAAAAGTTACTAGGGGTTTGTATTACTTAATTATTCTACACATCGGTAAGAACCTGGATGAGAATGTTAAAAAGCAATAACACATTACTTTATTTTTCATAAAATTTAGCATCCTTAATCTTTAAAAGTTACTAGGGGTTTGTATTACTTAATTATTCCACACATCATGAAGAACCCGAATGAGAATGTCAAAAAGTAATAACACATTACTTTATTTTCCACGTCATCAACAGAATCTCAAAAAATAATTATACAATACTTTTTCCAACCATATAAATTCATTTGGCCAATTTATTAGGTTAAAAGTTACAGATGAATATTAAATAAAAAACATTTTATTTATAAATATTAAAAAAAACACATTTTTTTTTATCGTTTACTTCATGGATAAGAATATTAACATCATGGAAAGATTATAAACCAAATGATATGTAGATTTGCAATCCATAATATAGTGAAAATTCCATGACAATCGTCTAACATAAATATGTTTCAACCAAAAGTACAAAAATATTGCCATAATATTGTCATTGTAAGGATAATGGCAAGACTGAAAACCTTTTGTTGTTATCAATTTTAAAAACTAAAATGTAGAAGAACTTTGGTCATTTGATGGAGAGGTCATTTCTTGTTGCATTTGTATTGATAAGCAACTTGGATATGCTTCATCTCAATCTCCTAGAAGCAACTTCACTTACCACCAAATCATCTTTGATACTCTCCAACATCCTTATCGCAAGTCTCATAGTCAGTCGTTCTTATGGGGAATGTTTTGAACAAAGCAAAACAACATGTACCAAAGATAGTAGACATTTGTATACTTTATTTTCATTAAGTTCAACTCCACACACCTCACTAAAAAGGCTACATAATGATACTAACCTGTGATAAATTTTAGCATCCTTAATCTTTAAAAGTTACTAGGGGTTTGTATTACTTAATTATTCTATACATCATTAAGAACCATGAGGAGAATGTCAAAAAGCAATAACGCATTACTTTATTTTCCACGTCATCAAAGAGAATCTCAAAAAGAAATTATACATTACTCTTTCCAACCATATAAATTCATTTGGCCAATTTATTAGATTAAAAGTTACGGATGAATATTAAATAAAAATCATTTTATTTCTAAATATTAAAAAAACACATTTTTTTATTATTTACTTCATGGATAAGAATGTTAACATCATGGAAGGATTATAAACAAAATGATATGTAGATTTGCAATCCATAATACAGTGGGATTTCCATGACAACCGTCTAACATAAATATGTTTCAACCAAAGTACAAAAATATTGCTATAATATTGTCATTATAAGGATAATGGCAAGACTAAAAACCTTTTGTTGTTATCAATTTCAAAAACTAAAATGTAGAAGAACTTTGGTCATTTGATGTAGAGGTGTCATTTCTTGTTGCATTTGTATTGATAAGCAACTTGGATATGCTTCATCTCAATCTCCTAGAAGCAACTTCATTTGCCACCAAATCATCTTGGATACTCTCCAACATCCTTACCACAATTCTCATAGTTGGTCTTTCTTATGGGGAATGTTTTGAACAAAGCAAACCAACATGTAGCAAAGATAGTAGACATTTGTATACTTTATTTTCATTAAGTCCATCTCCACACACCTCACTAAAAAGGCTACATAATGATACTAACATGTCATAAAATTTAGCATCCTTAATCTTTAAAAGTTACTAGGGGTTTGTATTACTGAATTATTCTACACATCATTAAGAACCCTCATGAGAATGTCAAAAAGCAATAACACATTATTTTCCACGTCATCAAGAGAATCTCAAAAAAAAGTTATACATTACTCTTTCCAACCATATAAATTCATTTGGCCAATTTATTAGATTAAAAGTTACAGTTGAATATTAAATAAAAATCATTTTATTTATAAATATTAAAAAACACATTTCTTTATTATTTACTTCATGGATAAGAATGTTAACATCATGGAAGGGTTATAAACAAAATGATATGTAGATTTGCAATCCATAATATAGTGGGATTTCCATGACAACCATCTAACATAAATATGTTTCCACCAAAAGTACAAAAATATTGCCATAATATTGTCATTGTAAGGATAATGGAAAGACTGAAAACCTTTTGTTGTTATCAATTTCAAAAACTAAAATGTAGAAGAAATTTGGTCATTTTATGTAGACGTGTCATTTATTGTTGTATTTGTATTGATAAGCAACTTGAATATGCTTCGTCTCAATCCCCTAGAAGCAACTTCATTTGCTACCAAATCATCTTTGATACTCTCCAACATCCTTACCACAACTCTCATAGTTGGTCTTTCTTTTGGGGAATGTTTTGAACAAAGAAAACCAACATGTAGAAAAGATAGTAGACATTTGTATACACTGTTTTCATCAAATTCATCTCCATACACTTCATGAAAAAGGCTACTTTTAATTACCTCATTCACATTGTTTGGGTATGCAAAGTTTACTCAATTGTGCAAGTTTAGATCTCCCACAAACATGTGACTAGTTGGTTGTTTACTAGTGAGCAATTCCAATCACATAATTCCATAGCTATAAACATCTCCATGGGTGGAAACTATTCCACAGAGTCCATACTCTACAGCGAAAAAAACCTTCATTAAATCTTACTCAATAAATCGATATAAATATTGTTAATGAGAGGAAAAATGAAAGTGATGTTTAAGAAAGTCATACCTGGGGCAATGTAGCCAATTGATCATCTTAAAGCAAGTGATGAAGCATGTGATTTGTAAAGCTTTCACCAATTAGTCTTGCAATACCAAATTTTGTGACATGGCCTAACATATTTTCATCCAAAAGTACATTATTAGGTTTTATATCACAATGCACTATTTTCATGGTGAAGATATTCCATGGCATGGGCCACATCTATGACAATGTCTAATCTTTTTCTCAACCCCAATTTACATACATCCTCACCATTGTTGCCATCTTTATTAGGGTACAAATGTTTTCCTAAGCTTCTATTAGACATAAACTCAAACACTAAACCTTTGAAATGCAGGTAATTATCATTTCAGACAATCAGATAAAATTCCGTTTATTTACTCGAACTCGGTTTTTGTGATAATGTTCGTTAACTCTTTCCCTGTAGAAAGTTCAGTTTTTTCAATCATTAATTTTTCTGTATTTGTTTCTCATCTCTGTTAGAAATCTGGTGTCTTTTCATTCTTTCAGTAGCTTACATTTGCACAGTTTCGTCAGTGTCTGTACTTACATTAATATAAATTTGAGTTAGTCGTTTAGGGTTCCGTTCCCTGTTCTGTAACACCCTTTTTTTCATTGTGAATGTAAAATTTTCTTTAGGGCAATATTTAGATTCCTGGTAGGACTTTGATTTTACTTGGTTTGAATTTCATGTGATATTTATTATTCTATGACTTTTGGTCAGTATTAATTGTATAGTTAGGGTTTGTTATATTCTCACATTTTTGCGCATACTTGGTTTGTGATATGTGTACTTCTCAAACGTTTCAGTTCTATGAAGAATTTGGCTCAGAAATATTTTTGAAATTTTCCATCTCTATGTTCAATGTGCTTTCTTTACAGGTCTAAGGGTTCTTTTGAACTAATTGAGATAGTAATGTTCATTTCATTGTAAGGACCATGTATTACAAAATGTAATGTCGGTGATGTACATTTATTAAGCTCCATGGTGTGGTTTGCCTCTCACAATTTTAATCTGTTTGATGGACAATAGGTTTTAGGTTTTGAAGATCTATTGAGGAGTGGTATTTGCAGTCTCTGCTCTAGCTAGGGAACGAAGGACTATTCAATCGGCGTGGGTGTTTAGAGGGGAAAAAAAGTTATGGCTGAACTGGAGCATTTGCTGCTAGAAGCAGCTAGTCGAACATCTACCAATGATGGAAAGCAAAACCGAAATCCTACGAAAGGGAGACTGGAAGATTCTAATTCAGATGATGGCAGTGACTCGAAATACATTGATGACGATGATTCAAATGATGTTGGGATAGAAAATAGGAAGGATTCTGGGTCAAGAATGCCCCTGAAAAAGAGATTTGATTCTGGTGACAAGGATGATGATGACAGGGGTCGCCGTGATGATTCCGATAGCGAATTATCCATAGGAAGTGATTTATACAAAGATGATGAAGATAGGGAGAAACTTGGGAAAATGTCTGAACTAGACCGGGAGTTGATTTTGGCAGAACGAGCAGAAGCAAGGGGTAATTATTTAATGCGTAAAAGGGCTCGCCAAAATGACATTAGAAATCAACAACGGAAAGAAATAGGGCCTCCATCTTCACGGATGCGCTCTTCTGTGAAATCGACAAGGCCTGTAAAAGAAAATGCTTTGAGTGAATTGGTAGCAAGGCAGCAGAAAGCACAGGATTCTGACATTCAGCATAAGCGGAGAGATAATATTGGTTCATCTAAGGGGCAGGATTCGTCACCTAGTAGAAGAAAATCTCATGCGAGTCGGAGCCCTAGTTTTTCATCCTCTAGTGAAGGAGAAGGAAGTGGAAGTAGTGGCGAAGAATCAGATAGTGATGGTGATGGTCCCGGCTCTGCTGACACTCCCATCTTTGAAGATATTAGAAGCATAACAATAAGGAGATCAAAACTTGCCAAGTGGTTTATGGAACCATTCTTTGAGAATATCATTGTGGGCTGCTTTGTAAGAATTGGGATAGGAATGTCCAGGTCAGGACAGAGTACTTACCGTCTTTGCATGGTAAAAAATGTTGATGCGACAGACCCTGATAAACAATACAAGTTTGAGAACCGCACCACATACAAGTATTTGAATTGTTTCTGGGGTAGCGAGAGCAGTGCAGCAAGATGGCAGATGGCCAGGGTGTCTGATTCACCTCCACTTGAGAAAGAGTTTTCAGATTGGGAACGGGAAGTAGAACGCAGTGGTGGTCGGATGATTAGTCGAGCAGAAGTTGAGGAAAAAATAAATGCGCTAAAAAAGATAAATCAATTTGTGTATTCTGCAGAAACTGTAAAACAAATGTTGCAGGAAAAGAAGTTGGCTTCCAAAAGGCCATCGAATGTGGCTGCTGAAAAGGACAGGGTTAGAAGAGAGATGGAGCTGGCGGAGAGCAGGCATGATTATTCAGAAGTCAGGCATGATTATTCAGAAGTCGAGAGAATTAAAGTGAGATTTAAGGAACTAGAAGTCCTTTCTCTTCAGAGAAAAAGCAAGGATGCAAAAGCCTTGATGCTAGCAGAAATGAATAAGAAAAACAAGGCTGAAAATTTCAAGAACGCTTCTGAGATCAAGCCTCTAAACCTTAATCTTAAAGCAGGTGAAGCAGGGCATGATCCTTTCACTCGGCGTTGGACTCAATCTCAAAATTATTATGATACAAAGGCAAAGGTTGCTGAAGACAACACTGATGCGAACAAAGAGGCAGATGCAGCCAAAATAGAGGAAGCCATAGCAATAGAAACTGCTGAGGATGATGGAAAGCTTGTCGACACTGATGCTCCTGTATCAGAAGATGCAAAGCTGTATTCTTTGCATGATTATGAACTTCCAATTTCACTTGTTGGACTGCAGAAGTATGGGGGTGCTCAAGGGGCCCCTTTAGCGTTTATGGCTAGAAAGCAGAAGATTGAGTCAACTTGTGGAGTGCAAGTTCCTAGCAATGATGGAAGGAGGCATAGTCTGACATTAACTGTGAATGATTACAAGCATAGAAGAGGCCTACTGTGAAAACAAATAATGATATTTTCTCTGCTTGTTGGTTTCCCCATTTAATTTTGATATGAAAGATTCGGAAATTTCCTTTTGGGATTGCCAGAAACATATGCAGAAAAGCCTTAAAGTGAACATTTTTGTAAATTGTTTCAAATTCTATATGTAGTGTGCCATTATAGGCACTTTAAAACACAACTGCAATAACCTAGTCAACCAAGGATTGTCTTTTAACAGTAGCAACATCATGGATTGTTGGCAGGCATGAAATCAACAATGTGTTAGAAATATAGGCTGTATTTTCTTGACATCTAAAGTTCAAGGGTGTTTTTTTGTCTCAACCATTCTGCTAAAAAATGGTATATAATGTTCCAAAAGGATTCCTTTCCTCTAAGTAACGCTATTCCACTGCAAGTTATCATGCAATTGGTGAAACATGGCATTTTATGTTGTTTGAGATTGATGTTGAGTGATGCCTTTTTCTAAATTATTGTTGAAATATGTAGTGTTTTTCAGATTCATGTAATAAATGCTACGTTTTATTAATTTATGTTGTTGTAGTATAGTTTGCTTAAATGCTTTTAGAGTTGTGGTTGTTTTGTTGTGCTTAGTTGTTTATTCTTGCTTTTGATTGATTGCAATTCTATCTAATAAGCAACTATCTTTTACATGGTAAAAAAGTTTGGCTGAATCGAGGAAAACATTCGAAGATCTGGAAGAACTTTGGTACAGCCAAATAATTCGATTCAGTTGGGATTTGTATAGTCAATATGTTGTTTTTGAAAAACTGAACCAAACCAAATCCAATTTTAACCTTAAAAAATCATCTTCCCAAGAAACCCTAAAGAATTATTAAGAAAATGCATTTTAACTTTCAAGCCACCAATGAATATGTTATTTGCCCATTTCTTCTCCCTGTCCCGCCAATGCCTGTCACTACTCCCTCATTTAGGAGCTAGCCATGGGAGATTTCAGGAGGCTATGTTGCTGCTGATGCCTAGAGAGGTTTCTCTATTCTGTTCATGTGTGAAGTCTCGAGGAGACTGCATTTGTAGTTGGGACACTGTTGCCTGCACCTTAAAGGCCTACTTAGACCTTCATAAACAAAGTTACACTCAAATGAAGCATGCCAACCAAGCCAACATACTAAATAAGTAGCTTCCACTAGGTATTTAATCATATATTCTCTGTTTGCTATGTGCTTATTTAATTTTTATTTTTCAACTTGAAAGGGTGTATCTAATGTCTGTGCATATCCTTCTTACTTCCAGAAAACCTAGAACAGGTTACATGGCCTGCATTATCAAAAGTAGAATCACAACACACGCAAACAAATACATACGCCCACCAAGCACAAGAAAATAGTGTGATGGCTATCAACTTTTTAAAAACGAACTTGTAATAATCTCAATAATAAATCTAATGTTCTTTAGAGAAGACTTTCTACTCTAGTTTTTGCTAGGTTTCATACAGTTTATAGTGTGATAAGGAAATACATTTCTTGAAGGAATTGCATCAGAAGGCTCAACGAACCTTTGAGCATTTTTGTAGGGGTTTATGTTATCCAATCATTAAAATTTTTGATAAATTTTGAATGATGCACAGAAGTTGATGCTAAAAGAAGTCAGTATGGAGCGACCAACCCTTAACATGGCGGTGGGCTCTTGTACGAGACTTAGTCAACTCAAATTCACCTCCTACACAAACTTTGATATGCTTCAAGCAAGAAATGCAAGATAGGTTATACTTGAAGGGGAAAGCAGAGGAAATCATGAAGCAATGGATTCACGTAAGGCAAGTACCTGGTCAAAGGCATCAAACAATATTTTTGATGGCTTCAAGTCCATGGTGATGAACTTGGAAGTTCCTCGACTCACTTCTCAGAGGACTCTCAACCAAAATATCCAAAGAAAAATGGACCTGCTTAGTATAAATGGTTTGGAGAATGCTTTACAAGTAGCTCTCGAGTTTGAGGCCAAAGCTTCAGAAGAAAATGTACTAAGCCTCCACCAACTAAACCAAGGTTCTCAAAGCCTTATCTTTTAGAACTGTCTCTATTAGTAACTCAAAGCAGCCTTTAAAGCAGGGAAATGACAAAGGTAAGAAAAAATATAGTAGTTATCATAAATATGCATGCATGATAACTACAGGGTATTGCTCAAAAATCTTGAATAACATAGAACCAGTGTTATTGGAACCAGACCGGAACTAGGGAAATCAGCCAGTTCGATCTTTTTGACACCCAAACAGGTCTGGTTCGAGGTCTGGAACCGGAAATGGCCAGCTTAGTATTGCACTGGCTGGTTAGATACCAAACTGGCCAATTCTGCACAATTTGATTAAAGATGTTCCAAACGTAATTATTTTTTAGAAAAAAACAAGAATTTTTGAGTGGGGTAGCCTAATATTCAAGCCTATGGCTTTAGTATTGCTTATGCAATTCATAACATTACCATGAAATGACTTTGGATGTTTGAGAGTAGGTCTGACCTCATTGAATTCCATATGGAGAAAGTAAAATTTTAGATCTCACTCAAAATTTAGTAGACTTGACAACCCTTTTCAAGATTTCAAGATTGTGGGGATTGCCACATTTCCATTGGATTTTGTTATGTATGAGGGTATGAATTAGTAATTAATCAAGAACACTAAGCTCTCTATGTACCTTAATGTTAGTGACATTGGTTGATGAACTCTTCTCTCAGAACCCTACTAAAAATGTACCCATCACTGAAACAAAATCTTGACATGAGATGCTACTTTTTTTCTATCTTATTTTAATGCTTAGAGGGTGATAGTGATGATGGAGATCCTAATATAGAGAATGATTTTGATTATATGTAGGTATTTTTTGTAACATGATTTTTTTTTTTGATGCTAACGGTCATCTGGACCCTATTTGTTGATGTTTTTTCGGTTTAGAGATGGATTGTATTACCCTGTTTGTTGATGTTTTTTTGGTTTAGAGATGGATTGTATTTGATGTTGTTTTTGTTATTTGCTTCTATAAGACCTAGATAATGCAAGGGCCACACAATTTCCACTGAAGCATCCACTTGAGTTAGCCTCTATGTTTTGGATGATTACACAATAGAGAAAATTGGCTGACACTTATCAAAAATTCCATCCAGCCAGATAGTCGATGCTCAATCCTACTTTATATTTTCTAAGCACAACCAATAACTCCGAGAGGATAACATGATCGCTATTTAGCAAATACACTGGCTGCTCGCTCAAATGGCTGGTACCTATAATCATAGCCCTGTATGGGTAAAAACTGATGACTACGAGTTACGTTGGCTCTATACATTGATGACAGTTTCTTTAACTTTGCCAACAATCACTGTAATCTAGTATAGACTAAATGGACACTAGAATTTCCATTATCTAGAAGATGGAATCTTACCCAAGGCATTCATAAAAGTTGTTTCCAACCCACAACTGGTTGAAAATAATCTCCATCATCATAACAAACTTTATGCCCATAATATGCACAAATGGTAACACAAGATACATCTCTCAAACCAATGGAGTCCAACTAAAGTCTAATCTGAGATCCTCCATTCTCAACACTTTATACATAAAAAAACTTGTCTATAATCGGCCTCTCTTTGCACTTTTTGGGGCAATTGCTAGTTATATTAAGTTACTTGAAAAATCGATCTCCTACAATGTATTTTAGGTATTAGAGGAGGGAAACGGTTATTTCCATTGATTGAGGAATCATTTAGGCAATTTCAGTCTTGTAGAAAAGATTTTTGTTGGTTTAGCCTGGGCCCGAAACTTTTTCGTTGTCATCTAATTAATGAATGCATTAGGTTGACCATAACAAAATATCCATTTTCAGAATACACATTATTGTCCACTCTTGCTTTCAACAATGCCCATTCACATGTCGCTATTCTTCCCCACTCTATTCCTCACCACTCTATGCCTTACGGCGTTTCCTTTGCAACATAAGGTGCAAATGCTAGTTTTAATACATTGTTGAAATTACGTCTTATATGGTCAACAATAGCAATGGATAGGACAATGATATGAAGAACATGCGAGTGGAAGATATGTTCGATAATAAATGAATACTAGCGATTGTCCCAAAAGGTACAAAGAGAGGCCGATAGGATTACTAAATTGGAATTGTTGAATTTTTCTAGAAGAGATGTTGGTTGAAGCCTAACTAATGAGAAATTTGAACTGGCTAAAGGCTTTCTAATTGTTTTTTATTATGGTAAAATTATATTGATAATAATTGATTTTACTTTCAAAAGCTTGATAGAATTTGAAGAGCAGGTATAGAATTGCTTTGTTGGATTTGATCCCAAAATCATGGATTTGTAAATACATACTCAATGAAATGTTAATTGGTTGAAACCATGCACAAATGTTTGATATAAGCCCTTGCCCCACGTTGTAACATGCATGTAAAATTGATATAATGTAGCCCAATCCCTGGAATATTATGCATATAACTTGACTAAAAATGTATTAACATAGCTTCAAGATAGGAATGAGAAACGAGAAACCGGTATCCCGGTTAGGTTTCTAGCAACATGTGTTACATTGAGTGAACCAAGATACCAAAACTACTAACATATTCTTTCCCTATTCGGATGTGGAACACCGTGACATTGAGTCGCAATACTTAGGATTGACTATTCGAGTAACTTGTCAAAGCCTCCAATGAAAGCATAAAGAATGAATTTGTAAACAAATCTTCTTTTAACATGTTTAGAGATTTGGTCCATATACCTCTTCTTGACCAACTTTCACATATTTATGGGTAGCTAAAACTGAAACAGCATACGACAAAATCCCTCTTTTTATTATCTTTCATGTATTTATTGGGAACTGAAATCTAAGAAAACCAAATAAAAGTTGAAACCAAATATTAAAACAGAGATCAAATAAGGTATACCACATGTTTGAAAGAAAAGCTTAGCTGCTTGTCCTCTATCCATTCCCTTGAGCAAGTTGGTCCAACGATTGTTCTTTTGAGACCCCTGGTTTGTTGAAATGATCTCTCAGATGCCTATATAAAGAAAGAGAAAACGCATATGTTGTTATTGAATCAAATATTTTTTAATCTTTCTTTAACAAAGATTAAATATTATTAAAAAAATTTCCTCACATAAGGACTGTGTCATTTAGTAGGTCCATGAAATCTTTAGGGGTCAGATTGAGTGGTTGAGAAGGTCTAGTCTCCACTAACAAGTCTGCAATGGAATTGCCACGATTAGATTACGAATAAGCGATTCAACAGGTTTTCATTCTCTGCATGTTGAAAAGGGATGAGGCTATTTGGGTAGATTTGACAACCCTCGGACCAGTCACCTAATCCAAGGGAAGTCTTTGTCAAGCAGTGGAAAACCTGACATAAGAAAAAGGCCATAATAACCACATTGTCTAGATCTATTGAAGAAAATCTAAACTAACCATTGCTTCAATGCACGCAAACATAAATGGCCACGAAGTTGGCTTACAAAGGGAAAATTGATAATAGTATTATCGATGGTGAGTCTCTGCTATGCCCATCAGGTTGAGATAATCGCTGAAAGTCCTGGCTAAAGATGCTGCTTCTTCCAATGTCATGCTTGGCAATTCTAACGCAAGCTTCTTCTCAAGCACTTCTGTTGCATCCTCAATGCCCGCAATTCTCATGTTGGATGCACTCTGCACAAAACACAAACCCAAAAATAACATAAATGAAACAGTAAAAACCTCAAAAATAACTTAAACGAACACCAACTCTCCCGCAAGTCTCCTGCAGACATGATAAATATCCGAACCTTCACAAACACTTTAAAGCCAACCAGGGTAAATCTATCGGCAATTGTTGGAATTAATTTTCAAAAGTATTCAAGGTTCCAACAGTGTTAAAAGATAAATCTCAGCACAAACTCATGTATGTAAGATTTCAACGCCAAAAATTTCGGCACAAAGTCCTTCGTTAAGCCAAAATTTGACAGCATTGCTGATTGATTTCAAAAATTTGCAAATCTTACGTTCAAAAATCTGCCAGCTCGATACAAATACCGTATGTGGTTGGATAAGCGGTTAAATGAAAATTGAGATCCCTCAAAGTCGGCTGTTGGTGGTTTACGTAGACGAACAGATTCTTAATGGTGGAACAAATAGTGGTAAGATGGCATAAGCGCAGAAGGGAAAAAACAAATTGGAGAAACTGGCAAATCACAGTGGAATAGGAAAGTTTATAATTTTCCAATTTTATTATTGTTTTATGGGTTAAAAAGCCAGTAAAATAGGAAAAAGAATAATTTATTACACCGTAATAATTCGTTAATTTGCAATAGATGTTAATTTTGTAATCACTGATTTTATGGAATTTTAGATATTTTTTTAGCAGAAAACACACTTCAAATCAACGGTAGAAAGTGTCTCACTTGATCTAAGGGAGGAGGGTAAAAGTGTTGACAATTGTTGATGCATAGGCCTTCCTATGCATTAACAATTGTCAACCAATATACCCTGCTCCGTTCGATCAGGTGAGACACTTTCAACCATTGATTTGAAGTGTGGTTTATGAAGCCGATACAAATTATTTACTTACTAAATTCTATTAATAAGTAATACACCTTCCAAAAAATATATTCTGGAATAAATCTCTCGATTTGACCATTTTCTGTGATGATCTGCTTTCACTGGTTTATTAAGCAGACTTTCCTGTTTTTTGCAATGACCCACTTTCACTTTTTTCTTTTTCTTTTTTTTTGCAAAAGGCATTTATGTCTTTCTAAATATATAATTTCACTTTCTTTTTGTAGGCATTTTTACCCAATTTAAAATTAGTGCGTAAGGAAGAAAGAAACATTCTAAACATACCAGTGATCTGCTGGCTCTCTAATTTTTAAGGCCTCTCTTTCTTTTCAGTTGTAAACTAGTAAGGAAAAGAGAAACGTTTTAATTAAATAGATGGATGTATGATCTGCACCAAGTAAAGCGTATTCGAATTGCATCAAGCAGGGTTAATCATATCAAGCAGCAACAACAACGTTGAGGAGAGGAGAGGAGCGATGGGTAATAAAACAATAATGGTAGCAGCTTGGATTTTAATGTTAATGGTGATAGTTGAAGTTTGAAGGACCACATCTGTTGTAATAGAGGTAGTTGATGAAGTAATGGTAGTTGATGAAGTAGGATATTCAGTATGCCTGCTAAAGGCTGCTGTAGCTCCTTTTGCACCCTCTCCGGGCCACAATGGTCATCCTTGTTGGAATTTAATTCCAACTCCAACACAATAACTGCTCATCTGGAATCTAATTTCCAAAGATATTTCAGGTTATTCGATGCCACAAAGTCGCTCCAGATATTTTGCCCATTAATGTGCATTAAATTCACAGAATTTAATTCCCCTGCAACCGCCGACTTGTTTTCACTGAGAAAGTCATCACCGCCTCTGCATTCAATATGCAGATAAGCGTTACAGGATATTTTGGTTATTTTATTGTTTAAACTCAGATATTTATTTTCTCTATAAATGTAATGAACAGCAGTTCTGTTTTTCAAGAGAATGAATAACAGTTCTGTTTTCAAGAGAGAAGGTTAGAAGAACAAGAGTGAGTCTCTTCTGTAAACGCACAGCAGTGCTGAACCTGTAATTTTTTGAGATAGTGAAAATTGGTTTCTGGAACTGAAGTGTTCCTGTTGTTATCCCTCTCTCAAGAGGAAGACGAATTTGTATTATCTTGTTTACTGTTTATGAATACAAGTTTACTGTTTAGCTTGTTTTCTGTTGCTGTTACACCAAGCGTCAAAATCACGTTGCTATTACACCGTAATTCTAAAAAGTGACTTGACGTCAATCGTTGCACGTTGTTGTTACACCAAGCGTCAAAAAGTGACTTGACGTCAACCGTTGCACGTTGTCGTTACACCGTAAGTCAAAAAGTGACTTGACGTTAAGACGCGTTACTGCAACACCGAGATCAGCAACTAACGGAATTACGTTGCTGCAACACCAAGAACAACAACTGACAAAACTGCATTGTTGTTACACCAGTTTCACGTTGTTGTAACACCGTATTCCACAAATGTTTTTTTTTATTATTTCCGCTATGCAATTATCAGTTTTTTTTTGAATTATCAGAAATTCTAACAACGTTGCTGCAACACCAAACTACGTTGCTGCAACACCAAACTGCTTTGTTGAAACACCGTTTCCAGCAAGCGATTTTCTATTTTCTATGTAAAAACAGAGTGTAAAAACAGAGTATTTTTTTTGTCTGTCTGTTATGGAATTTACAGAAAATTCTAGCATGGTATTAGAGTAGGTCTAGGCACTCAGTGAGTCAAAACCAGACTTTGTTTTTCACTGTAGGAGCTGTAAGAAGCTTATTGAATAGATTTTTCCAGCAGAGAAAATTTTTGCTTGTTTTTAATTACACAGACAGTATCTCTTCTTTATCTATACAAAGTTAAGATGGCAGATGCTGGAACAGGTTTGAAAAATTCCCAACTGCCACAGTTCAATGGGAAAAATCACAGTTATTGGTCCATAAGAATGAAAGCATTGTTTGCTTCTCAAGGAATATGGGAGTTGGTTGAAACTGGCTATGTTGAACCTGCAGATGCAACAGCATTGGCTGCTTTGACAATAGCAGAAAGAGACCAGTTGAAGAGCGACAGGAAGAAGGATGCCAAAGCCCTCTTTTTCCTCTTCCAATCAGTACATGAAAGTGTTTTTCCA
>APFE030309936.1:0-21554 GCA_000404065.3 Pinus taeda
GTTTTGGACTTTTAATGGCTGCTTGATTGAGCATTTTGTCCACCAATGCATCTTTTGTATAAAAAATATTGGTTCCTACTTTGCTGCTCATGGTATTTTTGTTGTTGCAAATACCAAGTTATAGTGATGCATTTTAGCTTGGCCTTTTTTCGTCATTGTTGATGCTTCTAAGACTACTCTCATTTTATTAAGAATCTCCACTTCTCTCCTTGAGATCATTCTCATCCTATGGGGACTGCTTCATAGCTCTTACCAATTGCATTAAAAGAAATGATACAAGTGGAACACTGTACCAGGAAAACTCTGTTATTTCTTTTCTTAGAATGAAATGTCCATTTTCACACATGGTTACTCAACATGAGCCCATTACAACCAATTGACATAGCTATACCAATTGAGGGTTAAGGGACATGGAATATCATACACCAATTTTGTTTCATGAACACAAGACTGTTATACATTATACGCTTACAACTTAAATGAAATAAGAGTGCTTCATCAAAGATTCAAATGTTTCCTTTTCTCACCAATCTTCTTTTCTGGGGCTACCCATTGTTGCCTATTGTTTCTTTGTCAAAGCAGCTCCCTGTGAGCCAATTATTCTTTATCTCCTGCAAAGCTTCCTTTCCTTTGCATGGGGATTGATCCTGTGGACCTGACATGAATTTGAGCTTCTTGTCATTCCACACTTCCACTGCAACCCATATTCTTCTCACACCAAAAGCTATCGTTGTGTCCTCCTCATGCTAGTTGTGCTCCTCCTTCATCAATCAAATGTGCCATACTATTCATCTTCATGGTCTATTGCATCTGACTTAGCCTCCCTTGAGGCACTTCTCTTCCTTTACTGAAGAGAACCAAAGGATCTACTCCCCATGATTAAATCATCCTCTTTCTTCCTCTAAACCCTTAAAGGTTGAGTTCTCATAGAAACATTCCCTTTTTTCTTCTTCTTCACCTTTGTTTGGGTCTTCTCTTAGGTACACTTGGGTAGAGGAAACTTTCCTTTCAACTCCTCTTTCTTAACCAAGATCCACTTGGAGCCTCTTTTTCTTTCAGAAGGAACCGCTACAAGAGTAGGAGGATGACTCTTTTGATTTCTTCCTCCTTTATGCACCTTTATCTGTTGACACTAAGAATTGAATACATATGAGTGTCTTTCAACTCTATTCATTCTCCTTGTCTTCATATCTTGAGTTGATGCATTCACATGCACATGTTGAGAAGCATTATGTTTCTTCTCATTTTGGCAGTCAACTCTCTTGTGCCCGAGATTGTCATTGTTGGAGAATTCAACATGGCATAAGTCTGATGTAGAGGAGTTACCATTTTTGACACCTTTTTTGTCAAAGTTCCTCTCAAGGCCAACATGCTTTCTTTTAGCCTTCTTGTACATTCTTGGGTTGTTTCTACCCAACACATCTTGTTTCCTTGCAAGCCATATATAGTCTATAGATTTGCATCCAAATGTTTTGCAAGAAAAACAAAAACCATGAAAAGGATTCTATTGACAAAGGTTACCTTTTCTTTGAAGGCTCTGTCTTTGAGGAGGAGGGTTCCTCTACTAGATCTTCATGTTTCTTCTATGACATTCCTGCACTCTTCCTTGAAACTATCTTGCCTTCTTCTGCTACTACTTAGGCTTCTAATGAACTTGTTGTTGCTTCTTCTTCTCTTACTATTGTTTCTTTCCTTGCTACCACTGTTGTCCAAAAACCTTTCTTTATTTTTTGTTGGAACCTTCGAGCTTCTTATATTGAGACAACTCTTTATTTGACTTCTCTAAGTTATGTCTCAGTGAGAATACCTCATTCTGTATTCTCCCACAACAAGTTTCCTTTTCACTCAACTGATAGGTTAACATCCCAATCATTGTGCTAGCCTCTTCTTGTTGAGCATTTACTTCAACTAATGATTTTCTCAACTTTCCATTCTCAAGCTCATAGACTTTCAGTTTCTCCTCTTGCTTGAGAATTTTCTTCGATAGATGCTTGACCTCCTTTAGAGCTAAGGACAACCTAATTCGATAAAAGATCCTTTCATTTGGATCCTTTTCTTCACCACTAGAGGTGTTGGCTTCTGAGCAACATGGTCTCTCTTCTGAGACTTCTTCCTCATCAGTAGAAATATGATGAGCAACAACATTATCATGTTCTAGTTCATTTCCAGATAAATAGGGCTCATTAGCCTCACTTGACCCTCATGGATATCTCCACCATATAGGCATTGCAGTCTGTTCAACACTTCCTTCGCTAACTCACAATGCCTTACTTCGTTAGCATCTGACTTAGATAACCCTCTCAGGATTCCCTCCTTGGCTTTCTCATTGTTTTCTCCATTCAACAGAGAGATCCACATTTCACCATATAGGGACATCAAGTAGGCTTCCATTCTAACCTTCCAGATTTCATACTAGAGCTCATGGCATGATCTATCTAAGAATGGAACTTCTTCTTCTACTAGCCAAACTCCATTATCCATTTTTTCCCTTTGATCTACCTTTTAGCGATTAATCTATTTCTGAAGGAACTTGGCTCTGATAATGATCGTTGGAAACAATGTTAATACTAGGAGAGAGGTTGAATTAGTATTAAGGCTAATTTTAACCTTCCTTATGCCAATTTACTTTTCTTATTTAACTTGGCATTCATCCATATAACCGGCAGAAATATATATAATGTGGTAGCAACATAAACTCAACATACAAGAAAACAAACCATAAGCATCGTACACCTTAGACACAAAGATTTTTCCATGCGGAAACCCTTTCGAGAAAAAACCACAAATCTTGTTGTTGTTATTGATGTAAATAACAACACCTACTCTATTACATCAATCTATTTTTGAGCACCCACTCACAGGAAGAACCATCTCCCTTTGATTAGTTTGCTAGCACCAACTCCATCTATCTATAGACACCTATCCATCTTTCCAGAAGAACCATATGAGGCATTGGCTCCATGGATTTGTTGAAAGCACCAACTTGCAGCTCCTTGGATTTTTGTAAGCACAAAATTGCAGGAGACACTGACCCCCAAGCCTTCCCAAGCTCCACTAGAGATGGAAGCACCAACTTCTTGTTTTGCAGGCACCAACCCACATTCAAATAGGAATTGATTGTTCATTGTAGTTTGGCAGCAAATTTTCCTAATATCAGCTTTGATCTCTACTCATTCTACTGCTCTTTGCAGATCTCTACAACACTCTTCAGCAACTCTTTGATCAGCTTCAACAATAGTCACTCTTAACCCTCTACTCTCTACTCTCAACAACAATCACTCTGCTCTCAGCCTTTCTTCTTACAACACAAACACAACTCTCTGCTTTCTTCTCTCTAACACACACAACTATCCTTATTCACATAGCTCAAGCAACTTTCATCATTAACACAGAGCGCAGGCACTTCATCCTTCTACACATAGCACAGGCAATTTTAGCCTTCTACATAGAGCATAAGAATCTTCAACCTTCTACATAGAGCACAGGCAATTTAGCCTCACACACAGAGTGCTTCTCTCATGGTATTAAACTTTCTTCTACTTAGATGCATTTTACCTTTACACACAGAACTCACTCTTGCACAACCTCCCATAGTAGTTCGTTTACTCAAAGATATTTTATCTTGGCTATATCACCACCATACTTCCTCCACCCACTCATTTCTAATCAGAACACGTGTTTTATTTTCTCTATAGTTCACCTCAATCGATGTTGCCATACTGTCGGTGCTACCACATTGTCTTGTGTCAACACTGTGCACTATACCTCGGAATGGCCCTACACTCTGTTGTCTTCATCATACTTGATCTCTCCCACTACATTCAATTGAGAATGGGCCTCTGACCATCTTGACTATTTTCTTCATACTGAGAATTAATTCTCAGTACACTTGTTTATTTAAGCTAGGCACAATCCTCTCTATCTGCAGCTCTCCCATCACTGAGAATCTCCATACATGTTCAAGGCTTACAGAAGTTGACAACACTACAACATGGATTTTATTTACTTGAGGCATGGAATATGTTTACTCAGGTGTGGTATTTCTATAATGCATGCACGAGATATCTTCTACCATCAATATTTCAGCTTTGAATTCAAAACCACAATTGTTAATTCATACTGCCGTCAATGCACCTTTGTACTATTGCTCTATCAAGGGATTTACACTACAGAGAACTATAAGAGCCTTTTCCATATGGGGACTTTTATACTACAAAAACATCTACGACAATGAATTTTGATTAGTCTTGGCCCTTCTTATTCTAGCTCCTTTTTCGAATTAATTTCATAGGACCTAGGGTTGTGACCGAGTTCCAGGACCTAAGGTGCTAAGTCCTTTATAATCTACTAGGAACCTTTCTCCTTCATTAGACCTCTAAGCCTTTGGTTTATTATTAGCCTTGCAACCAAGCACTAACACATATTGGTGCCCCTTCTCTGTGTTTTTCATTTATGTGACATGAACCAACAACACTTTATCACTGATTGTTGATTATTGATTGTTGATTGTTGATTGTTGATTGTCGACGTTACATTAATGCCCGCCACATGGCACTTTCTGACTAGTGACATGTGTCACCCATATGTGGCCCATTAGGTCATCCAAAACCCCGAAACCACCTTCCATGTGTCCCTCCATTTCGTGATGTCATGCTGATGTGAGCAACCACTGTGCATTATTAGAACCAATAAAACACTGCCATGTTTCCTCATTAGAGCTTCTCTAATGCTTCCATCTATCCTTATCGAAGAAAACCAGAAACCTCCATGTGTCCTCTTGGAGGAGAGAGAAAGGGCCTCACCCTTCTTGGTTTTGCAACGATTTTCTTTGTAAAAACATGTATAACCTCTCCCAACAATTTAACACTAGAGACCTCAATCTCGACATCACTCTTGAAATGTTGAACATCAATCACTAATGCATCAATGTGTGTTGACTTCTGATATTACAATTACCGATATTGCTAACCAGTGGTTCACTTCGACCGTGCACTGAGCCTTAAATCCCCCGATCACCGATTGGCGGGACTTCCATTACGCGATATCGTAAATCACATACCGCAACTTGTTGTTGTGCTGCACCCTTAATTCTCCATCCTCTAATCTCTAATATTTCGGGACCTCTGACTGGACATATGTCACATAGACACTAGAAGTTCTCTTTTGAATGGGAAAAACTTCAACTGGCTCAAAATTTCAAGCCATAATTCCATTACTATTCTTACGCATATTGTTGGAAATCTATTCCGAAGAACTTTCCAATGACATCTGTCTAATTAGCCATAGAGTCCATCTTCTCCCTCAAAATGTGACTCCAAGGACCCTGCCTACCTCCTGCTCCTTGAATCTCTAGAAACCTGAGATCACACCCAACATGTCCGATTAGCCACTAAGTCCATTTGCTGCTTCAAAAGGTGACTCCAAGGTCACTGTCTACCTTGTGCTCCTTGAATCTCTAGACATCTAAGATCACAACCGCCATGGTGATCCTTTGCTTGAAGCCTATTTCTACCTTAAAATTCCATCCTGATGAGCACAGTAGTTGATCATTTTATGGCATTTCCATTAAGCTTGTGTTAGGCCCCTATACTACTAGTGTAACCCCTTATTGTTATTAGTACAACCCCCTTATTATATCGATGTACCCATGTAGTGCCCATATTGTTACTATTGTGCCCCATAGAAGCCCACTATTGTTATTATTGTGCCCTTACATTATTATTGTTATGTCGGCTCTGATTATGTTATGACCCCTTAGACTCCTTATATATAGAAAGGAGGTCTTTTCATTTGTAGCATCCAAGAATTGTTCATTTATGTAATGTAAAGGAGGTTTCCCCCTCAAAGAGGCTGAATTCTAAGGCGTTGATCTATCTTTTCTATGTTTTTGTGAGTTGGTTTCATAACATTTGGTATCAGAGCTTTGGATTCTAGAGTTTCGCTGCTCCAAACAGGTCATCATGGAATTTTCGCTATAACTGTTTTTCGGCGATGCTTCAGAAGTTGAAAAAAAACCCATTTGAGAAGAAATCGTGTTGAATCTTGGGTCAAAATTTCAGAGTTGTTCGCGCTATGTTTGCGGAAATATGATCTGAGGAAGTTGGTCTTCTTGTAGACTCTTGAATTTCATTCCAAACAGGTGACCTAGGGAAAATCATCATAACTTTCTCTTTGAGCATCGAATTGAAATTTTGTAAGAAGGTACAGAAAGATGATGGACTATAGTTTCTTATATATATTTTTGAGTACCAAAGGTCGAAACAGTGACACGTGGCACTTCATACAAGTTCGCTCTTCTCGAAAGGTCTATAATCAGATCATCTTGGGAGATTGTGCATAAATCTTTATTGGAGAATCCAATTTGGATCAGACTGGTGGCATTGGAAAGAGGACGGAGAGGGCTATTACAGGTCGCAATTTCAGAACTTAAAGATCTGAAAGTACAGAGTTACAGCTGTTTGAATATCGAGCTCCTAAAATCAAGAAAAAGCAAGATGAGGAAGTTTGATGGCAAGGATCCGGTAAATTGGATACTTCAGATGGAGCAATATGTTGATCTACATGGTATACCACTGTTACAAAAGGTATGTATTACATCTTCATATTTAGAACAAGATCAATTTTTATGGAATGAAGGGCTTTGTTCTCATAAACGACTTGTTACGTGGTCAATTTTCATGGAGGAAATGATAGCACATTATGAGGATACAAAGAGAAACACCTTCTTTAGAGCAACACCACAACAATTGGAAAGAGTAAAAGGGCTTTGTGACATAGTGGAAAGCAAAATTATGAAGCATACCCTTCACAACTATAAAGATGGAAGTGTGTTTCTCCTAGCCTTCACAACCTACAAGGGTTACACACAACAATTGGAAGAAAAAAGAGAAAAAGGGCTTTGTTACAATTGTGATAGCAAATGCATTAAAGGTCATAAGTGTGCTGAGAAGAAATTATTTTACATAGGATATGAAGAGGAGGAGGAAAAGGATCAAGAATCATCAAAAGAAGAGGATATATGCTAGGACTCCACCCCAGAGAAAGAAGAAATGAATCATACCATATCTTGTAAAGCATTGGCAAGAATTACCACTCCTCAAACTCTCAAGATAGAAGGACATATCAAGAAGAAAAAGGTGTAAGAAGTGAAAGATCACATCGAGAAAGGAGAAATGAATCCAACCATATCTTGTAATTCATTGGTTAGAATTACCACTCCTCAAACTATCAAGATAGAAGGACATATCAAGAAGAAAAATGTTCAAGAAGTGAAAGATCACATCGAGCATCAAGAAATGAATCCGACCATATCTTGTAAAGGATTGGAAGAAATTACCACTCCTCAAACTCTATAGATAGAAGGACATATCAAGAAGAAAAAGGTTCAAGCAGTGAAATATCACATCAAGCATCAACAACAAGTTCTCCAATTTTAAAGGATAACGCCACTTCAGTGCAAAATCAAACAAAACAACAGGCAGATCAACATCGTAGTGAAAAATATTTTGGTGTAGGTGATTGGGTATTTTTACTGCTACATCTCAAGCAAGCTATTTATGAGAAGGAAATGTTGGCAATACTACATGCACTTAAAAAAATGGCGACCTTATCGAATGGGAAGACTCTTCAAGGATGAGGATGTGGAAGCATTGTTTTGTGCTATTTCTATTATCCAACCAAATTGGATAAGCGAAGCAATGGATGAATGGAAGAAGGACAAAGAAGTATGGCCACTTGTTCAAAAGTTGCAAAAGATCCCAATTCAAATAATATTGCCAGAAATTGAAGAGGAAGGAAAAATCATATTGGAACCTGGAGAAATCACAGAAACAAGAACCCGACAGCTACGAAATCGATCAATTTCAGAGTATCTCATCAAGTGGAAGAACTTACCCGCTGAAGATTCCACATGGGAGGACATGAATTTTATACAGAAGCATCAAGAACTACTCAAGCGTTGAGGACAACGCTTTTTGAAGGAGAGGGGCATGTTAGGCCCCTATACTACTAGTGTAACCCCTTATTGTTATTAGTACAACCCCCTTATTATATCGATGTACCCATGTAGTGCCCATATTGTTACTATTATGCCCCATAGAAGCCCACTATTGCTATTATTGTGCCCTTACATTATTATTGTTATGTTGGCTCTGAAAATGTTATGATTCCTTAGACTCCTATATATATAAAGGAGGTCTTTTCATTTGTAGCATCCAAGAATTGTTCATATATGTAATGTAAAGGAGGTTGCCCCCTCGAAGAGGCTGAATTCTAAGGTGTTGATCTATCTTTTCTATCTTTTTGTGAGCTGGTTTCATAACAGCCTGTTGCTATTATGATTCTCTACTTAAGGCTTGCATCTATCATAGGAATCCTTCCTATTGATTCATCACTATAATCATAATTCTATGGATTCTCCAATAGGCCTTCTACTCTAATGATTTTCTACATGAAGCCCACAGCTACCTTTAGATTTCTCCCGGGCCACCACTACCAACGTTTACTTTAACAAGCATCCGAGCTTATTTGGTTGACATCAATGCCAACACTCTTTCCAATAGTTGGGCAAATCCAACTACCCAACACATCTCCCCAGCATGACTATTGACATAAATGTGAACACACTGGTAGATACCTTCAGCACGCCACTAGCCATCCAGACAATGCCAAATGTCCAATAGAATTGATAATAAGGACACAGTATTGGTTTACCCCTCCCACCCCCCACCCCCAAGTAGTACTCAAATGTTTCCAACAAATAATGATTGAAAGAATCCTCACCTTTCTACTCCTCTACCTGTGAAATATGACTACCTTTCACTTGATCATTACTTGGATTTGGAAGACAAGTAGATGAAGGGGGAAGATATCGTGAGAAAGATATGACAGAGGATAGCAGGTATCTAAATTAGGTTAAATATTGAAGTTATGGGTGTTAACACCATCTTGAAATACCAAGGGATTAGCCTTCACCTTAGGCTCCATGAACCATTCCAAATTATATTCAATTGTATCCAAACCATGGAAAGTGAATGAAGGTTAGAGAGAGAATAGTGAGGCACTAGTTCCAACAGTGAAACATTAATTCATTTCTTACTTCTCCAAAACAATGATCTTCTCTCCTATGTCAAGCTAGAGAATCCAAATCTATCTATCTAAAAACCTAATCCTCCAAAATCCCTTTGCTTGAGTTATGAGGTTTCGTGTATAATAAGAGGCATGACCTTTAATATCCCCTATGACTCTTGAGTTACCCTCATGACTCTTGGACTTCTAAATGGCCTTTGAACTTCTATTAGCTCTTTGGTCCACATGTGACTTTTCATATTCCACATGTGACTCTTGGACTTCCACACATTTACATTTTTTCATTTTCTTTAAAATACATCATTACATTCCACATCATGTGACAAGACCAATTGACACATATGAAATTATTATGACACTTGTAGAAGCCATAACTTGGCAATGATGACATGGAACTTCATGATGATGTGGCAATGCCAAGTTATTTTTCTTTCTACTTTGTCTTACATTATTCATGATGGATCTTCTCTTGTTCTTGATGTTCACCCTCCAAAGGGTCTTGGATCAGTATCGGTACCTTTTGAATCATCATGAAATGTATTCAATATGTACTGGTTCAAGATCTCTCCATGTCTTGATGATGGTTATTCTTTGTGCTTCTTCTCTGCAAGTGATATTTTCTTCTTCTCCTTGGTATCTTCCTTGATTATCACCTTACCTTGTTGAGGGGGTACACCTTCCAATGAAGATCACTCATGACAAGGAAAAACCAGTCTTGAAATCATCTATTTTATCCCTACTTGGCTCATGGAAGAAGCTTCTTGTGATATGCCTGTGTTAGGGTTGAGGAGGAAAGGCTTGTTGAGTATGCATAGTTTAGCTCAACACTAGCTGAGGAGAGCATTGATTCTCACTCAAACTATGCCATGCGCTATGAGGATGGGATCTTTAGGGTCCAATGTAGTGGGAAAGGGAAAGGGATAGTGTGGTGAGTTTGTTCACTGAAATAAGCCATGCGCTAGGCTCAAGGGAGTAGGATATAGTGATAGCACAATTTTGATTCACATTGATTGAGCGAAGCCCTCAATATGGACTAGAGATTCAACATGCAGTCACGAGGCAGAGAAGGAATCAGTCTTGGCATAGTGAGGGAGTCTAATGGACAAGGGTTGATGGCTTACTAACTAAAAATGCACCATGTGCTATAACTGAGAGGTAGGCTTGAGGGAGAGATTAGTTTTCTTTGGGAGTGACTGAATGTCCACTAGAACTATTCCCTACACCAAGGGACATAGGCAGAGAAGGAATTGGGCATAGTTATGGGTTGCAGTTAGTAGTGTAGGAAGGACTAGGCACTATAATTGCGCCATATGTTGTACTTGAGAGAAAGGCTTCGAGGCTAGTGCAATTTGATTCCGTAGTTATTTAATTTCCATGGTAAATGCATATTGCACCATAGAATAGCACAATTGTCTTTTGTAGTGGTTTTTTGTCCACTAGAAATGTGCCCTACACTTAAGAAGTCTCATTGGAAGAGGAAATTGTTCAGTTTTCTAGGGAAAGCATCATAAGTCACGTCACTTTTCCCAAAGAGAGGTTTAATGCACTACGAGAGGGAAGAGACATTATATGGCACACTATTCTTTTGAATAGGGCCATTAGAAATTCTCCATGCACCCTACAAGGAAGAATTGCTCAAAACTTAGTGTAGTGAGGTAATACAAGCTAGAAGGGTTAGGTGACTATGCTTTGAAGGAGTTGTCCTTGAAGAGGCTTCAATGCACAATTATGGGAGGAAGTGATCTGATTAATGAGGCTAGGGAAGGCTTTAAGCTTCCATATCTTACCTTGGATAGTAGGACCAAGAAGAGCTCCAAAATGGCTAAGTGTGGGATCAATAGAGTAAGAGAGGGAAAAGCATCCGAACAAAACTCAAAAATGGATCACACACATGAATGTCATCTATACAAGCTAGAGGAGTGGAAAATATTCATGAACAATAATGGTACCTTGAAATGACAACAAAGAGACAATTATTTCTAAGTGTGATAGTTGAAACGTCACATTGCGACACTTAGAATACAAGTTTCAACACAAGTGTTGACTATCACTAGAAAGTGAGATAATATATAGGTATGTGTCTAGTGAATATTCTTATGATATATAGGATCATGTAATGTAGAAGAGTGTGCTAAAGCTACCTCATGTGATGTGCAAAGGTGCAACACATACAAGAGTGAAAACAGTTAAAAGCAACACTTTTGACAATAAGAAAACATGAAAACGACACTCGGAAAAGCTAAAAAAAAATGAAATCAACACATTCTAGAGGAACAATAAGATGAAAAAAATACTTTTTAAAGTGAAAGCACGCAAAAATGACAGTTTTGAACATGAAAGTGACACTTATGAAATCAAAGGTGTGCAAAAACGACAGGTTGGAAAAATCACCGAAATAGGTGTAAAATTGCAACCATAGTGAGGGAGATTGTCAATGGAGAGTGTGCATTGAACGTTGATTGTCTATGATTGCATAAGAAAGGTGAACTCATGCACTTATCAAGGACAATTAGTGTGTGAGAAAGTAAATTTGATGCTTAGAATTTGAGAAGAAGGCTCGAGTGATTAGCAAAACATCAATCAATCATAAAGTGGCTATGGAATGACAAATCATAAGATCCTCAGTAGGATCCAAAATACAAGTGTGGGAAACATTTTGGAGGGTGTTGATCATAGCATCAACAAAAGGTTGGCTTGGAAAATGACTGGATCATCCTAAAATTATGTTCACGAAATCTTCTCCAAAAACCTAGAGAAACCCAACAAGGGTTTGGCCCAAAAATTGGAAGTGAGAGACCCCACCAAATAGTACGTACAACTAGGTTGGGCAGCTAATATGGCCTTCTATAAGAGATGATACTATTGGAAATGGACCTAATTTTTCCACTGGAAACTAACCCCAAAAAAATTCCACCAATAACATGCAAGGAAAACCTTGGAACTCTTGCTCCAAAGAGTACCCACTCGACCCACAAAAAGGTTATCTAGCCTTCCCTTAGGGAGGCCCATGAATTGTTGGAAGTATGAATTAGCCTCCACAAATTATCTTATCCCCTATGCATAGGCTCAACCAAAAATATCAATGCTAGATTGAAGACTAGATTCTTAAAATTTCACTCCTCAAGAGACCCTCCGGAAGACGAATTACTGAGGCCGAGAGCTACAACCTCCACACCGAAAAATGTGCATCTTTATATAATTCCTCTAAATATGAAGCAAAAGCAGCCCTGAAATGGACTCCTCTTATTTCCAGCTAGAGATACACTTGAAGTTCTCTGGAATTGGCCCAATTTTTGCCTAAAATATACATGCTAAGAAACACTCCAAACCCTTGCATTAAGCATCTCAAAAGAGGTCAACTTCATAAGAAATAGTTAAAAGATTCCTTGGTCTGACCTTTTCCTCCATTATATACCTCAAGGGCCCATTTTACCCCCTTGGTGGCTCCCATATCCTTATGTGAGTTCAACCCCTTCCTAGTGGTGTGACTTGCTAGCTATGTGGTCCACAATTTAAGTGACTCTTTTTAACATTGGACCCACTTACTATCCATATCTCCTAAGTATAATATGCCAAAAAGTGATAATATATAAAAAAAAGTGATCTGGCCAAGTGGGCTAAGGGCATCTCCATAGTATCTCACAAAATAGGGGCTATTACAGTCCTCCCTTCCAAAGTTTGTTTATCCTCAAGAAATTTTAGTGTTGGGTGTTGTAGTACCTGTTCCCCCTCCCATGTTGTGTCCTCCAAAGGAAAGTCCTTCCACCTTATAAGATATTCTCTAATAAATTTGTTCCTAAGATTCCTGTTTCATACCTCTAGGATATATTTAAGAACCTGTTGGAAACAATGTTAATACTGAGAGGGAGGTGAATCAGTATTAAGATTAATTTTCATTCCTTTATGCCAATTTATTTTTCTTATTCAAATTTGGAAGCCTTCCATATACTTAGTAGCAACACATAATAAGGCAGCAATATGAAATCAACATACAAACACACACCATGAGCATCATACACATGAGACACAAGGTTTTACGTGGAAACCCTTTCAGGAAAAAACCACCAAAGCTTGGTTTTTTTATTGATATAAAATAGGAGAACCTACTCTATTACATCTGTCTGTTTTGTGAGCACCCACTCATAGGAAGAACCAACTCCCTTTGATTGTTTGCTAGCACCCACTAGTAGGAAGCACCAACTCCCTCCTTTTGTAGACACCTATCCATCTTACTAGAAGCACCATGTGAAGCACCAAATTCATAGATTTGTTGCAAGAACAAACTTGCATCTCCTTGGATTTATGCAAGCACAAACTTGTAGGAGGAACCAAACCCCAAGCCTTCTCAAGCACCCACTAGAGATGGAAGCACCAAATTCTTGTATCCAAGCTCCAATCCACACTCAAATAGGAACTGAAAGTTCTCTGTAATTGGAAGGCACTCTACCTGATCTCAGCTTTTTTCTCTACTCACTTTGCAGTGGCACACTGATCTTCTTAACATGAAGCACCAAGTGAGCATTCACAGCTCACCTCCAAGTCTTGCATTACAATGAAGTCCTTCCAGCCTTTTATAAGCTCCATTACATATAATACCATGGGCAGAATACTATGGGTGCACAATACCATGTGCCCCAAAACCATCACTGTTTAACCTGGTCAACTTTGACTCTATCCCAAGTCAAGTTTACTTAACATTATCCTACTTGATAAGGTTGATTATGTTTTCCATGTGTCCTGTCATACTACCACATCATGATGACATATGCTGCCACTGTAGCTTATCAGAGCCAATCATATGCTGCCGTGTGTTTTACTAGACTGCAATGTCATGCTGATGTCAGACTCCAGTGTAGCTTATCAAAGCCAATATCATGTTTCCATGTGTCTTGCTAGAGGAGAGATAAGAGGGCTCTTCAACCTTTGGTTTTTCATTGAAATCCTTGTTAATATTCTTTTGGCATTCCTCGATGCTTATAAAGGCTTATCAACACTTATCGGATATCGCAACTTGTAAAGGTTCCTCACTTTGAGAAGTTATGATATTATGATCCCCGATATTCAGATGCTCCTATGTGCTAATGCTCCAACCTTCAATGTGCCACTTGTGCCAATCCTTTGATGTTCTGGTATCCATATCTCCTATATGATTATACTCTGATGTCCTGGACTTCCGATATGCCTAAGCATCGATATGCTGACCTTTGACACCTTGTTCTCTGATATGCGGATGCACCCATATACCAACCTCCAATATACTGATGCATCCATATACTGGATCTCCAACATTTCGATCTCCAATATGCCGATATGTTGGACCTACAACATTGCAATCTCTGATATGTCGATATTCCTTCCTTCCTAAGGCTTCAAATCCCTGAACTTCGACAGGCCATAACTTTTGAAACAGGAATCCATTTATGAACTTCCACATATCGTTGGAAATATTATTCAGAGTGTTTCAAATGGAGAGGTTCCAATGTAGGATTTGATCCCATTTGCTACCTCTAATATGGTTCCAAAATTGTAATCATCAGGTCCATCATTGTAATTTCATCATTTTATGGTTTCTAACATGGAATTTCATCAGGTCCATCATTGTAATCATCATTTTATGGTTTCTCTAATAAGTTTGCTACTATGATGATTCTATACATGAATCCTATAGAAACCATGGGATTTCTCATGGGCCATCATTGAACATCATCTACTGTGACAAGTATCTATGTTAGTTTGGTTGACATCAATGCCAACACTCCTACCAACAGCTAGGCAATTCCAATTACCCAACACATCTCCTAGCATGACTGTTGACATCAATTCCAACACAATTGCAGATATCTTCACTAGGCCACTAGCCATCCAAACAATGCCAACTGTCTAAAAAAACCAACACCAACCCTTGTTATCAAGTTATAGTAGCTTTGTAGTAGTTGTCACCTATTTTCCTAGAGTCTTATTCAGGAAGTTAACATGTAACACATTATGCACTCTGCTATATCGGGGTAGCTCCAACTCTTAAGCCACCTCCCCTACATGTTCAATCACCCTGTAAGGTCCATCAAAATGAGGTTTGAGCTTCTCAGCCCCTTTCTATTTGAGTGTCGACTATCTATATGGATGTAGGTGGAGGTACAACAAGTCACCTACCTAAAATTGGCCCTCTATCTTGTAGTGGTATGCATAAATATTTTGTTAGTTTTGTGTCATCTGCAAAGTGTCCTTTAGAGCCTTGAGGATCTCCAAGCTCTTTTGGATCCAATCCCTCACCTATGGTGTCGTTCTATCCCTAAACACCATATCTGCAAATGATATGTTGTCATAATCATAGAGTACTTTGAAGGGCGTCATCCCGATGGACATGTGGTCAGTATTGTTTTAATAGTAATCCCTCAGATGAAACACTGATGAAGCCACTTCACCCATGCCCATTGTTGCCTATTCATATAGTTCCTCAAATAGCCATCTAGACACTTGTTCATTATCTCAGTCTTCCGATCCATTTGTGGGTGGTAACTAGTGTTGAGTGTAAGGTTGGTGCCCACCAATCTGAAGAGTGTTGGAAAATTAGGAGACTTAGAGATTATATTGATTTTCCTTAAATTGATAATTAATTGTGAAGTGATTTGGCCTTTTATTACTTTATTAGATCTTGTTCATTGAGCAATTACCAAAAAAACTAAAGATCACAACAAGATAAGATACACAAGGTATAGGCTCCAAACTAGGGAAAAACTCCTCCAAGAAGGAAACCCAGAAAATGCTTCTCTTCTTATAGAATTTTCTTACAAAGGAGACTTCCAAGACCCAAATACCAAAGCCCAAAATCAACGCAAGCACCAAGTCAGCCCCCACAAAGTATTTTCAAGGAAGATTCCAAACTTCGACCTTTTGCAGCTTCATCTTAGAATTTTGGCCCTTTAATTTTAGCCTCCTCCAACTGCAGCTACATAAAAACCCTAATTTTGCACATGTAAATAGAAAGAGAAAGATATTTAGCCAAAGAAACTTGATTCTTCCTTCCTTCCTTGATCCTTCTATCTCTTCTTCTCCTTTCCTAATGCAGACTAAACTTATGATGAATTAGCGTGTCAAATGAGGTTGATATCCTTGTATTTATAGCCTTTCTTGAGGGTCGAATTACCCTTATTTAGGCCGAATTGAACTACTCTTAGACCAACTTGGTCTTGGGATACAAAATTTCTTTTTCTTGATCAAATAGATATCATTCTTTATTACAATGAGTCCAAATGGGACTATGACACATGACCAATATTATTCTTTATCCTAGAAAGGCCTAGAAAACCTAAAAGCATGAAGAACATGGTTTTGAATCAAACTTGAGTATGAAACCCATAATCCCAAAATCAATATATTTTTCCTTTATTTTTCTTTCATTATAAATAATAAACAATTTCATGATTACAACTAGGTCATTATGAAAACCGAAACTAGTTACAATTTTCAACAAAGAGCTCCTGCCAAAACCCCCCCATAAACTTATTGTACCTATTAGTGATGATGGTATTAAGGAGTTCATGCAACGTGAACACCTCCTAGAAGAAGACATCAACAACGTGTGATGGTGTGTATCTAGTTGGAATACTAGAGAAATGTGTGAACATGGTTAACCTGTCCACCACCACATAAATGAAATATTTCCCTTGTACTACTGGGAGTCCGGTGACGAGTGCTAGCCAACTACACTAATGTGTCCATCATGAGTTTATTTTTCCTTTCTAGGTCAATAAATGTTGCCTCCTTACCCATTGTTCTTGTTCTTCCATGTTTTCCATGATTTCCCCTTCCCAATTATCATGTTCCCTTGGTCTACCTCATTTTTTTAAAAAGGGTCATGGTTACAACCTCTACCTTGACCTCTTCTACCCTAGACTCTACCTCTACAAAATACCACACTACTGAAAAGAAGTGGTATCACCTATTCCTTCTCCCAAAACTAACCAAGAACATGCTATGATACATGTAATATTCATTTTTGGAAAAATACAATAAATAAACAAAGATGATCTTGAAATAGTAAAAAAAATAGAATAACACAACTAAAAAATCAGATACACAAGAGACACCAACAAAATTACTGAGCCATTTGATTAATCCACCAGAAAGAGTACATCAATAGGAATAAATAGTGGAACTTGCGCTTCCTAAGAAAGCAAAGAAAACCCCAAAAATATGCCTCTGACCCAAGCGAAATATGGCCCAAGATGAGGATGTGCACTTCCCAGTGAAAATATGTTGAAATCTAGTTGAATAAATGAACACGTCTGGCCTCGAAAATGACTAGATCACCTTGAAATTATGTCCACCCAATATTATCCAAAAACCTAGAAAAGCCAAACAAGGGTTTGGCTCTAAACCTGGAAGTGTGAGGCTCCACAAATAGCATGTACAACACAATTAAACAACTAATATGGCCCTATACAAGAGATGATACTATTGGAAATGGCCCCAATATGTCCACTAGAAACTGCCCCCCCATAAAAACTCTGCCAATAACATCCAAGGAGAACCTCGAAACTCCTACTCCAAAGAGTAACCACTCGACCCACAAAAAGGCTATGTAAGCTTCCCTCAGGTAGACCCACGAAATCCTAGAAGTATCAATCATCCTCCATAAATTATCTTATACCCTATGTGCAAGCTCATCCAAAAATACCAATGTCGAATGGAAGATTGAAGTCCTAAAATTTTGCTCCACAAGGGACTCTCCAAAAGATAAATTTGTGAGGCCCAGAGCTATAGCCTCCACACCCAAAAATGTGCACCCATGTATAATTCCTCTAAATATTAAGCATAATCGATGCCATAAAATGGACTCCTTTGATTTCCAGCTAGGGAGACATACAAAGTTCTCCAAAACTGCCCTAAATGCTACTTCAAATCCACATGTTTAGTTGCGCTCCAAACCCCTGCATTAAGAAGTTCATAAGAGGTTGATTTCATAATTTTAGTAGTCAAAATATACCTTGGTGTGGCCTTTTTCTCCCTTATATACCTCATGGGCCCATTTGACCCCCTTGGTAGCCCCCATTTCCTTGTGTGAGTTCAACCCCATTTAGAGTAGTGCAACTTGCTAGCTATGTGGTCCACAACATAAGTGACTCCTTTTAACACGCTTATTATCCATATTTCCTAAGTATAATATGCCAAAAAGTTGCCCCTTTCCCATTCACCCCTCTTTGCCTGAGGGGCTGAGTGGGTTAAGGGTTATCTATTAAAATTGGCAACCAGGGTAAAACTTCATGTGGTTCATCTGATTCATGGTTGATAATATTTTTATTAGATTCCTCTCATCGAGAGGTGTAGGATTGATATAAAGATCATCTGATTCTGATAAGTATTCATGGAGATATGAATTTATTTTGATTATGGAATTATTGTCAAGCTGACCTACAACTCACGTAGGCTCAGAAGCCCAATAGTCACATCTATTCAAACACCAATGTTGTGTATAAATATAGGAGGACTTTTTCTCATTTTGACTCACTCATCTCATCACATCTCTCTCTCTCTACTGCGTAGAAAAGAGTCTCTTCTCTACTGCGCAGAAAAGAGACTCTCTCTTACACATGTGAAGCCGGAAGCTACCGAAACTGAAGCTGCAACTACAGAAGTAAAGATTGAACTGCGTGGACTAGAATATCTCCTCATTTGAACTGCATTGTAGGTTCATTTGAACCTCCTATGAAAGCTGCAACTTTTGGTGGTGGAATCAATTCAATCCAACAGACGGTTTGCAAGATATTGACTGCCCTAGTTTGAAGCCGGAAGTTGCAGAAACTGAAGCTGCAACTGCAGAAGTAAAGATTGACCTACATGGACTAGAAGATCTATTTATTTGAACTATGATGTAGGTTCATCTGAACCTCCTCTAGAAGCCGCAACTTTTGGTGGTGGAATCATGTCGATCCAACAGTCGGTTTGTGAGATATCGTCTGCCCTAGTTTGATGATGAAGCCACTAATGTTGATGCTGTTGATCTAGGGTTTGCTACTGTTGATATAAATCAGATTTATTGTACTCTTTCTCTCTACTGAATTATTGAAGATAAAAGAATATTTGATCAAAGGGTTTCCCCACACATTGTGGGGTTTGTCCCTGGCTAGCCGCCACGTCTTGTGTCTCTTGTCATGGCTTGTTTTCTGTCAATCATTTAATGTTCTATCTGCACTTTACTTTATGTACATGTGATTTCTAATCTGTGGAATATAATAAGAAAAAGAAGTAAACTATTATAAGCATAGAGCATACCATAACTTAACATGGTATCGGAGCTGAGGTGAAGACAAAGCCCGAGCAAGAGTAAGAGCAATCATCGAAGAGAAGATTGGCGAGGCTATCCTAAAAGAACTATGGGGTCCTCAACACTCTACCAAAGGCAAGCTTCGTAAGAAAGATGACTATCATGGATGGAAGATGTCTATCGATCTAACCCTAGAAGATCTAGGAGTGTTGGACCATGTAAGAGGCAATATTGTTGAGCCTCCATCAAATGCATCCGCTGCTGCATGGAACAAATGGAAAACCGAAGAAGTCAAAATAGAAGATCATTCGGGACTCTATCGACAAGCAGTTGGTGGCTTACATCTCTGAACTAGACACCTCCAAGGAAATCTATGATAGACTGGTGAGTTTATTTAAAGTTAATGATGCAAATCAAGTTTTGTTTCTTAGAAATAAACTGAGGGAAATCAAGAAGGATAAAAATGAGAGTATGAAAGCATACTTCTTAGGAATAACCGAGATCATGAACGATCTCCTATCTATTGGGGAGGCTATTACTAACAGGAAATGGCACTCATGACTCTTGGAGGATTACCATCCGAATTGTATGTGTTTAGGACTACTCTTATGAACTATAATGTAATTCTTGGTTTCAAGGAATTAATGGCTAGATGCATTCAAGAAGAAACAAGGGAAGAAGAGAAAGAAATGCCCATGCCTAAAGGTCCTCCTACTGCCTTTTCTTCTCATGCTAAGAAAAGAAATAATTCTGGGACTAAATCAGAAGGAAAGCCTGGAAGAAAATGACGATGTTACATCTGCGATAAAGCAGGTCACTATGCAAGGGAGTGCCCTGATAGAAAGCACTCACACTAGGACGATTGTCAAAATCCCTATGATGGCAATCAAAGGAATGACAAATTCAATAGCAAAGGTAAGAGGAGAGCTGGGAATCGAGGAAGAGGACAACCATTCAAGAAGGCTAGAAATTCTAGGTTGTATTAAATGCACCTGACCTAAAAAAAGAACCTAGTGTCCATCTCGACAATGGAATACAAAGGCTACAAGGTAACCTTCAGCGATGGCAAGGTATGTATATGGAAAAATAATGTTAAAGATGCCTTTACTCTTGGGTTTAGTGTTGATTCATTATATCAGGTCAATGGAAGTCTGCTAGGTGTCATGTCTTATGACACATCTCTTCAGTCCGAACTTTGGCAACGGAGGTTTTCCCTCCCTTCATTATAAAGCTACACTCGGTGTAAGACAAATGGTGACAGGTGTTAGCGCTTGGAATTCACCTAGGCTGAGATAGACAAACTCTCAAGGCTACATCAAACCATTTCACCTCATAGCTAGCCCTACGAGGTATGAGAAGGCTCTCTCAAGTCAGATTCGGTAGATCTTTCAATAGGATGAGCTGACCCAATTAGGAATAAATATTTCAGGCTAGTAAATTGATAAAGGTGGTTGATTTAAATATTTTTGGTTTTCTGGTGGCAATTGGAGGGAGTGCAATTCAGGGTGCGGGGATTGAGCACAGTTTTTGCAGGGGGATCTTTGGGGCAAGGTAGGAGTAAAGCTGATGCTTTAATCTAAGATGGATGATCAGGGATGATAGAGAAGGAGCTAAAGAGGGCAAAAAACCATTTGAATCCTCTCTAGATAGCAGAAAACATAAATTTTGAACAAACTAAAAAGCTGAGCATGTCAAAGCATGTATTCAAACTTTACCACTTCATCTGTTCAAATAGAAGCAAAAGAGAGATGTAGAATACATAAACAAACTTAAAATAACATGTAGAGAACACACCATCAACACTACAATCCACAAGAATCCACAAGGATGTCTGCAAAACCTTGGCCTTCTTCCTCTTGAAATTGCAAAGATAGATGTACAATATACAATGAAACTTTCTCCCACAAGAGTCCAACCCTCCAACCTCTCAAAATGACTAAGAAAACACATAATATAGGCAAGCTAACCTCTTCCCTTGCCTCTAGGGGTCGAGCTCATCCTTCTAGGAGCAGTTTGAACTAATTCCAAACTAAGCACTAGATAATAGGTAGCTCAACAACTTGCCTCTATTAATTAGCTAACTGATTCATGCATTAATTATTCACTTTTTACATCAAGGAATCTTCTAGAAGAGTAAAGAGAGGTAAAATCTATCATAGTGCCATGAAAATATTACATTTATCCATCATCTACAAGTAAAAAT
>APFE030309939.1:9452-48234 GCA_000404065.3 Pinus taeda
TCTTATTTTCTCCAATATTTGATAGCTGATCATCAATCTCTGCTACTGTCCTGTTGTACACAAGCTCTGCTACTGTCCTGTTGTATAGTGATCCATCACCTGAATAGGTTGCCATCAAGGACAACACTTTAGTCATAATGCCAACAAGTAATAGATGCAAAGGTTGTTGGTACTCTTGCGCAAGGGATGAATTCCCTTTTCTTTTAACCACCATCATGAAACTGTCAAAAAGACATATAAGGCAGGTTCCTTCTTGGAGTGTAGGATTCTTTGCCTGTGCTACCTTTGACATTCTTAGTTGTTTCTGCTCGGGGTAGCCTAGTGAGTATGAGAATGTGAGGTCTTTCTGGCTTAGTAACAATATTAAGCTTTTGTATCAACTAATTGGAGGCAGGACACTACTAGTGTTGACCTTGGTGTTCTGTAGTAAGCTCTGTTGAACAGCTTATAGGATGGTTTTGGACCATCTCTACAACCTTCTCTCAAAAGTTTGTTTTAACTTGTGTTGGTAACTAGAGTGTGTAAGTATCAAAGCCAAATTGGTTTGTTTCTCTATCTGTTTAGTTTGATATAGTTGCATATTATCTTGTTGTAGCAAACCCGTATCATGCCCCAATAATCACTGAGTTTTAGGTTCCATCCAGAAGAGCATAGACCATTTGTTTTAGGTGGAGGGAAAGGCATTTAGGTGTATAAGAAAATGGATTCAAATTTATCAACATTAAACCAGGTAGATATTGAAGCACCAACTCCTCTAATTTCTCTCTTAGGCTTCGACTTCTGCTTCAACTATTTCTATTTTTGAAACCGGGCTAGACCCAAACTGGCAAATCTCGCCAATTTTACCTGCTCAAGTATATAACATGCCCTTTTATAAATATTTTTGCTATTATTTGATTTGGCTTCATTCTATTGATGTAATTTTTACATCTCAAGATGAACCCACCCAAATCCCCTTGCTTGAAAACTCACAGATCGACTCGGAAAAATCCCAAGGTTTTAAATATTTCCATGTGGGCACAATCTGTTTTGGCCTAAATACTCTCATTCGACCATCCATGAATATCAATATCCTTTGCATTGTGATAGATTCTCAACATAATCGATTAGTCCATGCCATAATAAGAGGCTTTTCCAGCCCTTTGCATGACGACCCTCCCTTTGGTACTATCTATCCCAAGTATTATGAGTCATTAGATTACCCTTACATTTACAACCTTCTGAAAGTTTATATTCATCCCAAAGGTTTTGAAATGAAACGACCATCTAAAATAATTCAGCTCAAAACTTTGATTGTTGTTCGCTTTGGAAACGACAACATGCCCCCCCTACAACCCCATATACATCATACTTCGCAACGTATAAGTGAGGTGGAATCTAGTTCCAGTAAATCTACAACTTCTATTACATTTGAATGTACTAGAACCCAATATCCTAAACTTTGGGAATCCAAATATGAATAGTACCACCAATTAGCCTTACTGAAAGACAATTAGAAGATTGCTAAAGCACACCTAATTCCATTTAATGATGCTAGCCAATCCTTCTCGTTAACAACCCAAGTTTAAACAACCTTTTGAGAGAAGGTTGCAGAGATGGTCCAAAATCATCCCACAAGATCTTCAACAGAGCTCACTATAGAATACCAAGGTCAACACCAACAGTGTCCAGCCTACAATCAGCTGATACAAAAGCTTAGTACTACTACTAAGCTAAAAAAATCTCACATTCTCATGCTCACTTGGCTACCTCGAGAAGAAACAACTAAAATTGTCAAAGTTAGCATGGGAGAAGAATCTGGCACTCCATGAAGGAACCTACCTTATATATCTTTCTAACAATTTGATGATGATGTTAAAAAGAAAACGAAATTCATCCCTTCTACCAAAGTACCAACAACCACTACATTTGGTACTAACACTACACAACTTGACTATGCAAATCTACAGTGTGACCTTGAGTCAAAGAACATTGATGATTTTCACAGTGATGTCCTTAAGGTTAAACAAGTAGTCTTTGAAGAAAATGAAATGTGGGAGAATATTTTAGCAAGATTAGAATTGCTAAATCACAAGGTAGCTGACATATCAGTCCTCACAACAGCTAAAACAAAGCTATACCAATGACTAGCAGCTATATCTCAAGGTTTTTCCATAACTACCCCAATCATCAAGAAGTTAGGGTCTAAGCTTCAAATCCCTAACTATTCTATTCTGGAAAAACCATCGAAGTCGGCTATGTTTATAGATAATTCCAAGAAAAATCTTAGGCACACTTTCAGCTTTAGCATAGCTAGTCATAAGCTAACTAAGTGGAATTTTGGGATTCAAACAGATGAAGAATAAGAGGTCAAGGTAGCTACTTTAGTTAGAAAGCCCTTCTTGCAACAGGTGCAAGGAAAGAGTCTTGCCCTTTCAAATGACCAAATAAATCAGTTCATTGTTTATGTAAAGAAAGAACCATGTATCCCTTTGCGTATTACCCAGGTTGGCAAAACATCCTATCCCATATCAATAACAACGACTTGAGTTTCAGCTATGAGTGCGGCCATCAAAGCTATGCTGCAATAACCCATGGTTTTTCCAAATTGTCATCCTAACATTGAAATGGGGAATGCAATGAGTCTCCTCAATAGTTGGGCAAGGAAGAAACATATTGATGACCCTACCCTTTCTCTCCATAGCATTACGTAACTCATTATTAATGGATTTGGTTGCTTAGCCAATACATGGTGGCATTACGCCTCCACAGAAGCCCAAGAACCCATCCTTGGCCATAACAATATTGTTGTTTAGTTGCTCATTTCTCTACATGCATAGTTTGTTGGCCTTAAAATTGATGAAGATCAAGACCATTACAATGAATTGTTTATGTCTAACTAGTTAGGCAATCTTCGTCTTATGGAAGATTATTTTTTTCAAATGTAGGATTGGTTCATCCAATGAAATTGTTATGGTAATACAACATACCTGAAGAGGTATATCCAAAGTAGGCTTAGCATTCTTCCCACCTCTACAACAAATATTTGAAGACAAGAATCTTTCTTTGTCATGCATGACTTTAGCAATGGTCGATGGCAACATCAAGAAAGTCATTGAAGAACATTGTTTAGCTAAACATGTTATGACTGACTTCAAGGTGTACAACAAGATCTTCTCAAATAAGATTTTCACAACAGTTAGCTAGATGCCCAACTGGGGTAAGGGACCCTTCAATCACGATCCCAAATGGTCTTGTAAATCCAAATATCTACACAAGAAGCATTAGTCCTGAAAGAGTAAGATTAATCCAAAATCTTATAAGAAGCCATATTAGGCTGGAAAGAAGCCTTTCAAGAACAAAGACCATCCCTATAGTACTAAAAGGCTCTAGCTAAATTAGTCTGATATATTATTTGCAATAAGGAAGGTCATTGGGAAAATGAATGTCCACAAAAAGAACACAAGCCAAAGCTAGCAACTCTATTCACAGATAGCTTAGAACCTACTATGTGGGATCTATTCTACCATGATTATGACGAAGACCCTACTTGAGAAATTTATTATCTAGAAGATGATTATGAGGTAGAAGAAGAAGATGGAAACCTCATTCTTGGTTTCCATTGTAGTTTTGATGATGAACATAGTTTGTAGTCCTACCACTTTTGTATGTTTTCTATGCCTAACAAGTGGCTTGCAGACTTGAGGAAAAATATCGAGCCAACACCACCATGGAAGATAAATTTCAGCATGAACATTTAGGATGAGATCAAAAGAATCAAGGTCGCCATAACCACTTTAAACCATCTAGAACTTCAATCATCCAACCAGATGATGACCAAACGAAAGGAGAAGGAGATAGTGTATTCTGTTCCCTCCTACTAGCATCCAGCTACGTTATATGGTGACCATCCAACCAAGCATCTAGATTGTCAACTTGTCAAGCATGCCTCCTGCACATACATGCTTATGTAGATCCACACCAAGAAAGAAAATATCAAATCCCTTGCCGCAAAAATCAAGGTGCTCAAATCACAATTCTGTGAGATCGAGAAAGAAGTTGTTGAATCCTCTGATGATGATTTTGACCATCTAACAACTAGGGCTCTAGACATTCTAGAACATTCTTCCCCTTTCTCACCTACACCACATCATGCCCAATGGCCTGATTCACCTGATTTGTCTACAATTTATCATGCTAAGTCTCTCTCTCTCTCCAGTAAACATAAATTGTATATTCCTCTTACATCCCTGATTGTAAAGAATATTCCTTATATTGTTTAATTGATTGAGGCGCTCAGCTTAATTTAGCTCTCCATCTTTCTATTCCCCCTTTATACTAGGAAAAATCAGTGGACGACAGTGCCAACATTACTAGTTCAATATTTTCTTTCCCACTTAAGGTAATTGATTTCCCTGTGTCCATCCAAGACCATCCAGTTAATTATATATTCCTCGAACTTGATGACATCTTGACCAACATTATTTTAGGTTCTAAATTCTTTACCTGTTGATCTCGTATTTCTATTGACTACCACCAACTAATATTTTCCATGACCGTTTCTAGTAAGTCTATATAGATTCCTCTCAAAACTACTTATACATTCTTTGTCCCTCACAAGGAAAAACTATAAAAGCCAAAGCCCACAGAAGTCTAGAAAAAAGCAACAATAATTTCCTTCACCACACCTCATTGACAAGATTATTTGAAAGAAATTTCTGAAAATATTATCTGCTAGTGTACTTTAGATATCCCCAATGCTTTCTGGGAATGAGAAAAGTATGTGATTGATCTACCATATGCAGATGATATATAGATCAGAATATAGAAAGCATCAGCTACTCTAATGAGTCCAACCGAGTTGGATTACTACAAGAAAGAGATTATAGATCTCTTAGACAAGGGCCTAAGTGAACCATCCAAGAGCAAATGAGTGTGCCGAGCATTCTACATCAAAAATAATTCAAAGATCAATAGGGGCCAACCTCACATGGTGATCAACTACATGCCCTTAAATGTAGTGCTAAAAATACGGCATATCCTCTGCCAAATCAACCAACACTTCTCCAAAAACTGAAAGGACGTAACATCTTCAGCAATTTCAATCTTAAATCAGGTTTCTACCAAATTGGAATAGATTACTAAATATCATTATAAAATGAGACTTGTTGTCCCACATGGACAGTCGCAATGGAAGGTAATGCCTTTCATTTTAAAGAATGCTCCTAGTGAATTTTGGAAAAGAATGGAAGGTTTTTTCCATTGCATAGATTGGTTAATTATATACATAGATGATTTACTTACCTATTCCAAGAATATCCAAGAGCATCATAAACATCTCCAAATATATTGTGGGCATTGTGTTAAACATGCATTAGCTTTGTCAAAATCCAAGATTGAAATTGGAGTAACAAATATAAGCTTCTTAGGTTTGAAGATTGCTAATGGCGATATCACTCTGCAAGATCATGTCCTTCTAAACCTATGGAATTTTCTAGAGAAAATCGTAGACAAGACCCAGCTGTAACAATTCCTAGGTAGTCTTAATTATATCAAACATTTCTATAACATACAAGCCCAAGATCTAGTTGTCAAGTAGCAAACATTGAAGAAGTCACCAATCCCATGGAATCAATCCATAACCCAGGTTGTGAAATCCATCAAGGAGAATGTCCATAACCTTCCTCCTCTCAAGCACCCAACAAATGAAGGATTTTATGTCCTTGAAACATATGCATAAAATTCTGCATGGCGAGGCGTTCTTCTTGAATGCTTAAATGGCACTGAAGAGATTTGTGGCTACACCTCAGAAACCTTTCATGGATCTAAACTCAATTATCCTTCAAGCTATAAATAAGTACTCACAGTCAAGAAAAGTATATCTCATTTAAGGCTTTATTTAAAACCTGTTAAATTATTTTTCTGAACCGATCTCAAATTCACTTCGGGCATGATAAAAGCAAACCATGAACTTGTCGATAATAATGTCTGCATCATGCAATGGGCAGTCTGGTTAGACAGTTATGACATTGGTATCGAACATATACACGGATACCTCAACTTCGTGACAGACCTTCTCACACGTGAAGCAGTGGGCCATCTTCATAAAGAAGAAGTAGTAGTGGGCTCGTAATAATGAGTCTCATTCGCTACCCACATGTCAAAAAAAATTAACGGTTGAGATAATTCAATTTGTTCACTTGCACCCAAATATTTAATTTTTACCGACACTGACCGGTCAAGTAATAATGAGACACAAGATATGAATATTATAAATGAGTGGTTGTGTCCCACATAAAATTCAATCTGAGTTTTTCTAGTACCTGAGCAATTAGACAGGATTATCTTCTCCTCTTCTTCATAAGAGTAAGGATAGATTGTGCCAGCAGTGTCATGCTAAGTGCGATTAAAGTATCAGTCACTTGCAAAGAATAGAGTCTGTAAGTATCAGGGCCAAATTGGCTTGTTTCTCTATTTGTTTAGGTTGATATAGTTGCATATTATATTGTTGTATCAGACCTGTATCATGCCCCAAGAATCAATAAGTTTTAGGTCACAGCTAAAAGAGCATAGACCATTTGTTGTAGGTGGAAGGAAAGGCATTCTAGTGTACAACAAAATGGATTCAACTTTATCATAAATAAACCAGGTAGTGATTGAAGCACTAGCTCCTCTAGTTTCTCTCCTAGGCTGAAGGTATTCTTACAGAGAAGCTTCAACTTCTGCTTCTACTATTGCTATTTCTGAAACCGACCTAGACCCAAACTGGAAAATTGCGCCAATTCTACCTGCTCAATTATATAACATGCCCTTTTATAAATATCTGGCCTCTTCTCAGATGTGGATTTATTCTGTTGACATATGTTTTACATATCATGAAAAGTCATACATGGACTAGGCAAAGTCATACATGGACTAGGCAAAATCTCATGGTTTTAAATATTGCCATCTCAGTCCAACCCATTTTGTCCTAAACTCTCTCATTTGATCATCCATGAATATCAATAGCCTTTTTCATTTTGATAGATACATCATATAAGAAATTAGTTGATGCCACAATAGGAGGCTTTTCCAGCCCTCTACATGACAATGTGGCCTTTTCTACTATCTATTCCAAGTATTTTGTGTCACTAGATGACCCTTACATCTACAACCTTCTACAAGCTTATATTCATCCGCAAGGTTTTGACATTAAATGCCTATCTAAAATAATTTATCTCAAAACTTTGACTGTTGTTCGCTTTGTCAATGAGAGCATTCCCCAAATACAACCCCATATCCATCATACTTCGCAACTTATAAGTAAGGTGGAATCTAGTTCAACTAAATCTACAACTCCTATTACATTTGAATGCACTAGAATCCAATATCCTGAACTTTGGGAAGCTAAATATGAACAATACCACCAATCACCCTTACTGAATGATAGCCACAAGATTTCCAAAGCACTACCAATTACATTTAATGTTACTACCCAATATTTCCAGTTAGGAACCCAATTTCAAACAAGCTTTTGAAAGAAGGTTGCAGAGATGGTCCAAAATCATCTTGCAAGCTCCTTATTAGAGCTTACTACAGAACACCAACGTCAAAACTAGCAGTGTCCAACCTACAATCAACTTATACAAAAGCCTAATACTACTACTAAGCTAGAAATACCTCACATTCTCATGCTCACTTAGCTACCCTGAGAAGAAATAGCTAAAACTGTCAAAGTCAGCAGGGGAGAAGAATCCTACACTCCAGGAAGGAACCTGCCTTACATATCTTTTTGATAGTTTGATGATGATGGTAAAAAGAAAAGGGAATTCATCCCTTATGCCATAGTACCAACAGTTGTTGCGTACGGTACTAAAACTACACAGCTTAACTATGCAAATCTCCACCTCGATCTTGAGTCAAAGAACATTGATGAATTGCACAGTGACGTCCTTAAGGTTAAACAAGTAGTCTCTCATGGAAAGGAATCATGCGAGACTATTTTAGTAGGATTAGAATTGATAGATCACAAGATAGCTGACACATTAGTCCTTACAACATCTAATACAAAGCTAAACCAAAGGCTAGCATCTAGATCTCAGGTTTTTTCCATAACTACCCCAATGATCAAGAAGTTAGGATCTAAGTTTCAAATCCTTAACTATTCTATTTTGGACAAACTGTCAAAGTTAACTATGTTTACAGATAATCCGGAGAACAAGTTTAGTTATACTTTTAGCTTTAGCATAGTTAGTCATAAGCTACCTACGTGGAATTTTGGGATTGAAATAGTCGAAGAAGAAGAGATCGAGGTAGCTACTTCGATCACAACATCCTTCATGCAACAGGCGCAAGAAAAGGGTCTTGCCCTTCCAAAGGATGAGATAAATGATTTCCTTGTTTATGTAAAGTAAGAACCTAGTATCCCTTCTTGGATTACACAAGCTAGCGAAGCATCTCATCCCATCAGTAACAACCAACAAAGTTTCAGCTATTAGTGTTTCCATCCAAGCTATGCCACAAGATCCTATGTTTTTTCCAAACTTCCAACCTCAGAACAAAATGGAGAATGCAATGAGTCTCCTCAATATATGGGAAATGAAAAAACAAATTCATGACCCGACACTTTCTCTCCGTAGCATCTCACAACTCATTATCAATGGACTTGGTGGCATATCACATACATGGTGCCACTATGCCTGCATAGAAGCCTAAGAATCAATCCTTGGAAATATCAATCTTGTTGTTCAGTTGCTCATTGCTCTACATGCACAATTTGTTGGCCTTACAATTGATAAATATCGAGGCCATTACAATGAATTGTTTATGTCTAACCAGTTAGGCAATCTTGGTCTTCTAGAAGATTAGTTTTATCAAATGCACGATTGGCTCATCTGATCCAATTCCTATGCTAATATGGCATACTTGAAGAAGTGTATCCAGAGTATGCCTGACATTCTTCCCATTGCTATAAAAAAATATTTTCAAGACACACATCTTTCTCTGTTAGGAATGACCTTAGCAATGGTCCATGCCCACATCAAGAAAGTCATTGAAGAACATTGTTTTGCTAAATGTGTTGTGACTCACTTCAAGGAGTACCACAAGATCTTTTCGAATAATATTTTCACAATAGTTGTCGAGATGCCCAAGTAGGGTAAAGGACCATTCAATCACGACCCCAAATTCTCTTGTAAATCCAAAGTTCCGCACATGAATCATTGTTCCTCAGAGAGCAAGTTTCATCTAAAAGCTTACAAGAAGCCATATCAGCCTAGAAAGAATCCTTTGAAGAGAAGAAGGCCATTCCTTCAATACCAAAAGACTCTAGCTAAGTTAGTTTGATGTTTTATTTGCAATAAGGAAGGTCATTGGGCAAACGAGTGTCCACAAAAAGCACATAAGCCAAATATAGTAGCTCTATTCACAGATACATTAGAACCTACTATGTGGTATCTGTTCTAATGTGATCATGATGAAGAACCTATCTAAGAAATTTATTATCCAGAAGATGATTCTAAGGTAGAAGAAGAAGATGGAAACCTCGTTCCTAGCTTCCATGACAGTTCTGACGATGAAGATAGTTTGCAGTCCTACCTCCCTTGTATGTTTTCTATTCCTAATAAGTGGCTTGTAGACTTAAGGAAAAAGCTTGAGCAAACACTGCCATGGTAGATTAATCTCTACATGAACATTCATGATGAGATCAAAAGAATCGACACCGCCATGAAAACTTTAAACCCTCCAGAACTTTAGTAATTTAGCGAGATGATGACCAAACAAAAGGAGAAGGAGATAGCCTATTATGTTCCCTCTTTCTCGTGTTCGTTTGAGTTATACATTGACCAAGCATCTAGAGTGACAACTTGTCAAGCACATCTCCTATACATCCATGCGTATGTAGATCCATGACAAGCAAGAAAAGAGAAAATCCCATACCGTAGAAATCCAAGTGCTCTAACCACAATATCACTAGCTCGAGAAACAAGTTGTTGAATCCTCCAATGATGATTTCAACCGTCTAGCAACAAAGGCTCTAGACAGTTCGAAACAATATTCCCCTTTCTCACCTGAACCATATTATGCCCAACAGCTTGATTCAACTAATTTGTCTACATTTTATCCTGGTAAGTATCTCTCTCTCGCCAGTCAACCTAAATTATATATTGCTCTTATATTTTGTTCCCCTGATTGTAAACCATATTCCTTAGATTATTTAATTGATTTGCGCACTCAACTTAATTTAGCTCGCCATCTTTTCATTCCCACTTTCTACTGGGAGAAATCAATGAAGGGTGGTGCTAGCATTACTAGTGAAATGTTTTATCTCCCACATCAGGTAATTTATTTCCCTGTGTCTATCCAAGACCTTTTAGTTTAATGTACATTCCTTGAACTTGATGATATCCTAACCAACATTTTTAGGTTATGAATTCTTTACCCGTTGGTCTCCCATTTCTATTCACTACCACCAACTCATATTTTCCATGACTATTTCTGGTAAGTCTGTACAGAGTCCTCTTAAAACTTCTTGTACATTCTTCATCCCTCACAAGAAAAAGCTAGAATAGCCAAACCCTACAAAAGTCCAAAAAAAAGCAAGAATCATTTCTTTCGCCACAACCAATTGTCAAGATTATTTGAAAGAAATTTTTGAAAATATTATCCAACAGTGAACTTCAGATAGCCCGAATTCTTTGTGGGCATGAGAAATGTATGTGATTGATCTACCATATGCAGATGATATACAAATAACAATATAGAAAGCATCAGCTGCTCTTATCAGTCCAACTAAGTTGGATTACTAATAGAAAGAGATTGTAGATCTCTTAAACAAGGGCTTAATCGAACCAACCAAGAGCCCATGGGCCTACAGAGCATTCTACATCAACAAGCATTCAAAGATCAAAAGAGGTCAACCTCACATGGTGATCAACTACAAGCCCTTAAATGAAGTGCTAAAACTATTGTACATCCTCTGCCAAATCAAGCAGTGCTTCTCCAAAAACTAAAAGGATCTAACATCTTCAATAAGTTCAATCTTAAATCAAGTTTCTACCAAATTGGAATAGATGCTAAAGATCATTATAAAATGGCCTTTATTCTCTCACATGGACAATATCAGTGGAAGGCAATGCCTTTCATTTTAAATAATGCCTCTAGTGAAATTTGAAAAAGAATGGAAGATGTTTTCCATGGAATAGATTGGTCAATTATCTACATAGATGATTTACTTGACTGTTCCAAGAATATCCAAGACCATCAAAAACATCTCAAAATATTTTGTGAAAATTATGTTAAACATGAATTAGCTTTTTCAAAATCCAAGATTGAAATTGAGTAACAGATGTAATTTTCTTAGGTTTGATGATTGCTAATGGTAGTATCGCACTACAAGATCAAGTTCTTCTAAACCTGTAGAATTTTGCAGAGAAAATCGTAGACAAGACCCAACTGCAACGATTTCTAGGGAGTATGAATTATATCAAACATTTCTATAAAGGACAAGCCCCATATCTAGTTGTTGTACAACAAAGATTGAAGAAGTCACCAATCCCATTGAATCAATCCATGACCCAGGCAGTGAAATCTATCAAGGATAAATTCTAGAAACTTCCTCCTCTCAAGGTCCCAACAGATGAAGGAACTTATATCCATGAAATCGATTCATCAAATTCTACATGCAGAGGCATTATTCTTGAATGCAGAAATGGCACTGAAGAGATTTGGGGCTACACCTTAAGAACCTTTCATGGAGTAGAACTCAATTATCCTTCAAGCCATAAAGAAGTACTCATAGTCAAGAAAAGTATATCTCATTTCAGTCTTTATTTAAAACTTGTTAAATTCTTGGTCCCAACCAATATCAAAATCATGTCGAGCATGATAAACGAAATTTGTGAACTTCCCAATAATAATGTCTGCATCATGTGATGGGTAGTCTGGTTAGACAATTATGAATTTGGTATTGAACATAATCCCAGATACCTCAACTGCATGACAGACCTTCTCACACGTAAAGTAGTGGACCCTCTTCTTAAAGAAGAATTAGTAGTGGACCTGTAATAATGTGTCTGATTTGGTCCCGATAAGTCAAAAGAATTTAAGGGTTCAGATAATGCAAGTTTTCCACTTGCACTTGAATCTTTACTTTTAACTGGCACTCACTAGTCATGTAATAACTGAACACCAGATGTGAATATTATAAATAAGCGGTTGCATCCCCCATAAAATTCATTCTGAGTAGTTCTAGTACCTAAGCAATTAGTCGGGATTCTCTCCTCCTAAACTTCATCAGAGTGATACTATATTGCACTTGTAGTGTCATGTTCAATGTGATTAATGTATCAATCGCTCGCAAAGACTAGAGTCTGTAAGTATGAGAGCCAAGTTGGTTTGTTTCTCTATCTTTTTAGTTTGATATAGTTGCATCTTATATTGTTGTAGCAAATTCGTATCATGCCTTGAGAATATCTAAGTTTTAGGTCACAACCAGAAGAGAATAAACCATTTGTTGTAGGTGGAACGCAAGGCATTTGGGTGTACAAAAAAATGGATTCAAATTTATCAACAATAAACTAGCTAGAGAATGAAGCACCAACTCCTCTAGTTTATCTCCCATGTTGAATTCCTTTTTACATAGAAGCTTTGACTTCTACTTCTACTATTTCTATTTCTAAAACCAACCCAGACCCAAACTGGAAAATCCTGCCAATTTTACCTGATCAAGTATATAACATGCCTGATTATAATTTTGTTTTCTTCTTCTAAGATTTGGCTTCATTCGGTTGATGTAAGTTTTACTTCTCAAAATGACCCCACAAAAATCCCCTTGCTTGAAAAGTCACATATCAATTGGGAAAAGTCCCAAGCTTCTAAATATTTCCATATGGGCACAATGTCTTTTGGCCTGAACGTTCTCATTGAACCATCCATGAATATCAATAGCCTTTGCATTGTGATAGATACTTGGCATAACCAATTAGTTGATGCCATAATAGGAGGCTTTGGTAGCCCTTCTCATGATGACCCTCCCTTTGGTATTGACTATCCCAAGTATTTTGTGCCATTAGATGACCCTTACATATACAACCTTCTGCAAGATTATATTCATCCCCAAGGTTTTTGACATAAAATGCCTATCTAAAATAATTTAGGTCAAAACTTTGACTCTTTTCTTTTTGGCAATGACAACATGCCCCCACTATAGCTCCATATCCTTCATATTTCACAACTTATAAGTGAGGTGGAATCTGGTTCTAGTAAATCTACAACTCTTATTAGATTTGAATGGACTGGAATCCAATATCCTGAACTTTGGGAATCTAAATATGAACAATACCGCCAATCAGCCTTACAAAAAGACACCTAGAATATTGTCAAAGCACGCCCACTTCCATTTAATGCTACTACCCAATCCTTCCGGTTACCAACCCAACTTCAAACAACCTTTCGAGACAAGGTTGTAGAGATGGTCCAAAAGCATCTCACATGTTCTTCAATAGAGCTTACTACAGAACCCCAAAGTCAACTCCAGCAGTGTCCAACCTGCAATCAGCTAATACAAAATATTGGTACTAATACTAAGCTAGAAAGACCTCACATTCTCATGCTCACTCGTCTACCCCGAGAAGAAACAATTGAAACTGTCAAAGTTAGCACGAGAGAATAATCCTACACTCCAGGAAGGAACATCCCTTATATATCTTTCTAATAGTTTGATGATGATGGTCAAAAGAAAAAGAAATTCATCCCTTACACCACAATATCGAAAGCCACTCCGCCTGGTACTAACACTGCACAATTTAACTATGCAAATCTCTAGCTCCACCTCGAGTCAAAGAAGATTGATAATTTGCACAGTGGAATCCTTAAGGTTAAATAAGTAGTATCCGAAGAAAAGGAAATGTGAGAGAATATTTTAGCAAGATTAGAATTTCTAGATCAAAATATAGCTGACATAATAGTCCTTACATCAGCTAATACAAAGCTAGACCAAAGGCAAGGAACTATATCTCAAGTTTTGTCCATAAATACCACAGTCATCAAGAAGTTAGGGTCTAAGCTACAGATCCATAACTATTCTATTTTGCACAAACCATCAAAGTTGGTTATGTTTACAGATAATCCCAAGAAGAAGCTTAGGTGCACTTTCATCTTTAACATAGCTAGTCATAAACTACCTCCGTGGAATTTTGGGATTCATGTAGATGAATAAGAAGAGATTGAGGTAGATACTTCGGTCACACCATCCTTCTTAGAACAAGTAAAAGAAAAGGGTCCTTCCCTTTCAAAAGACCAAATAAATGAGTTCCTTGTTTATGTAAAGCAAGAACCTGGTATCCCATTGCATATTGCCCAAGTTGGCAAAACATCCCATCCCATATTAGTAACAACGACTCAAGTTTCGATAATGAGTGTGGCCATCCAATCTATGCCCCAAGAACCCATATTTTTTCCAATTTACCATCCTAAGATCGAAATGGAGAATGCAATGAGTCTCCTCAATATCTAGGCAATGAAAAAATAGATTGATGACCCTAGCATTTCTCTTCGTAGCAATGCACAACCGATTGTCAATGGATTTGGTGGCTTAGCACATACATGGTCACATTGTGCCTCCCCAGAAGCTTTAGAGGCCATCCTTGGCCATAAAAATCTTGTTGTTCAGTTTCTCATTGCTCTGGGTGCATGGTTTGTCGACCTTACAATTGATGAAGATCCAGACCATTACAATGAATTGTCTATGTCTAACCAGTTAGGCACTCTTGGTCTTATGGAATATTATTTTTTTCTAATGCAAGATTGGCTCATTCGATCCACTTCTTATGCTAATACATCATACCTCAAGAGGTATATCTAGAGTATGCATGGTGTTCTTCCCATTGCTATCAACAAATATCTTGAAGACAAGCATCTTTCTCTGTCGCGCATGACCTTAGCAATGGTCCATGGCCACATCAAAAAAGTCATTGAAGAATAATTTTTAGATAAATGTGTTATGACTAAATTCAAGGAGTACAACAAGATATTTCCAAATACGATTTTCACAATAGTTGGTTAGATGCCCAACGGGGGTAAGGGACCCTTCAATCATGACCATAAATGCTCTTGTAAATCCATAGATCTGCACAAGAATCATTGGTCCTCACAAATTAAGTTTCATCCAGAGGCTTACAAGAAGCCACATCAGGCTGTAAAGAATCCTTTCCAAGAAAACAATCATTCCTTCGATACCAAAAGACTCCGGCTAAATCAATATAATTTTTTATTTTCAATAAGGAAGGTATTTGGGAACAGGAATGTCCACAGAAAGCATGAAATCCAAGCCTAATAGCTATATTCATAGATACCTTAGAATCTACTATGTTGGATATGTTCTACTGTGATTATGGCGAAGAACCTACTGGAGAAATTTATTATCCATAATATGATTCTGAGGTAGAAGAAGAAGATGGGAAACCTTGTTCCTGATTTCCATGGAAGTTTTGACGATGAAGATAGTTTGTAGTCCTACTGCTTTTGTATATTTTCTATGCCTAACAAGTGCCTTGCAGACTTAAGGAGAAAGCTTGAGAAAACACCACCATGGAAGATAGATCTTTGCATGAACATTCATGATGAGATAAAAAGAATAGAGGCCGCCATGACCACTTTAAGCCATCTAGAACTTCAGTCATCCATCCAAATGATGACCAAACAAAATTAGAAGGGTATATCCTATTTTGTTCCCACCTACTGACATTTGGCTGCGTTATACATGTACCATCTAGCCGAGCATCTAGGGTGAAGATTAGATCCCTTGTCAATAAAAATTAGGTGCTCAAAGCACAATTTCACGAGCTTGAGAAACAAGTTGTTGAATCCTATGATTATGATTTTGACCATTAAAAAACTAATGCTCTAGAAAGTCTTGAACAATCTTCCCCTATCACACCTACACAAGATTACGCCAAATGGCTTGATTCACATAATTTGTCTGCACTTTATACTGGTAAGTCTCTCTCTCTCTCACCAGTCAACCTAAATTGTATATTCCTCTTACATCTTATCCCCCTGATTGTAAACCATATTCCTTAGATTGTTTACTTTATTCTGGCACTCAACTTAATTTAGCTTGCCATCTTTCTATTCCCCCTTTCTACTGTGAGAAATCGATGGAGGGTGGTGTGAGCCTTACTAATTCAATGTTTTCTCTCCCACATCAGGTAATTGATTTCCCTGTGTACATCCAAGACCATCTAGTTCAATGTACATTCTTCTTGCTTGATGACATCCTATCAAACATTATTTTAGGTTTTGAATTCTTTACTCGTTGGTCTCCCATTTATATTGACTACCACCAACTCATATTTTCCAAGACTATTTCAGGTAAGTCTATAGAGATTCCTCTCAAAACTTCTTATACATTCTTTTTCCCTCATGAAAAAAAAATTAGAATAGCCAAAGCCTGCAGAAGTCCAGGAAAAAGCAAGAATCATTTCCTTCACCACAGCTCATCATCAATATTATTTGAAAGAAGTTTATGAAAATATTATCCAATAGTGTACTTTAGATATCCTCAATGCTTTTTGGGCTCAAGAAAAGTATGTGTTCTATATACCATATGCAGATGATATATAGATCATACCACAAAAACCATCAACTGCTCTGATGAGTCCAACCAAGTTGGATTACTGCCAGAAAGAGATTGTAGATTTCTTAGACAAGGGCCTAATCAAACAAGCCAAGAGCCCATTGGCATGCTAAGCATTCTATGTCAACAAGCATTTAGACATCAAAAGAGGCAAACCTCACATAGTGATCAACTACAAGCCATTAAATGCAGTGCTAAAAAATATGGCATATCCTCTGTCAAATCAAGCAACGCTTCTCCAAAAATTGAAAGGATGTAACATCTTTAGTGAGTTCGATATTAAATTAGGTTTCTACCAAATAGGAATAATTGTTAAAGACCCTTATAAAATAGTCTTTGTTGTCCCAGATGGATAGTCTCAATGGAAGCTAATGCCTTTCGATTTAAAGAATGCTCTTAGTGAATTTAAAAAAAAAATGGAAGATGTTTTCCATGGCATAGATTGCTTAATTATCTACATAAATGATTTACTTGTTTGTTCCAAGAATATCTAAGAACATCATAAAAATCTCCAAATATTTTGTGAGAATTGTGTTAAACATGGATTAACTTTGTTAAAATCCAATATTGAAATTGGAGTAATAGATGTAAATTTCTTAGGTTTGATGATTGCTAATGGAAGTATCACACTCCAAGATCATGTTCTTCTAAACCTAAAGAATTTTCCAAAGAAAATCATAAACAAGACCCAGCTGCAATGATTCCTAGGCAGTTTGAATTGTTTCACACATTTCTATAAAGGACAAGCTCAAGATCTAGTTGTCCTGCAACAAAGATTGAAGAAGTCACCAATCCCATGGAATAAATCCATGACCCAGACGATGAGATCCATCAAGGAGAATGTCCAGAACCTTCCTCCTATCAAACTCCTTATAGATGAAGGATTTTATCTCCTTGAAATAGATTCATCAAATTCTGCTAGGGAGGCCTTCTTCTTGAATGTATGAATGGCACTGAAGAGATTTGTGGCTACACCTCAGGAACCTTTGATGGAGCTGAACTCAATTATCCTTCAATCCATAAAGAACTACTTGTAATCATGAAAAGTATATCTCATTTTAGGCTTTATTTAAAACCTGTTAAATTCTTGGTCCAAACCAATCTCAAAATCATTTAGGGCATGATAAAAGAAATCATGAACTTTCCAATAATAAAATCTGCATTATGCGATGCGCAGTTTGGTTAGATGGTTATGACTTTGGTATCGAACATAAGCCTAAATACCTCAATTTCGTGGCAAAACTTCTCACATGTGAAGAAATGGACCCTCTTCTCAAGGAAGAAGTAGTAGTGGCCCTGTAATAATGTGTTTGATTCGGTCCCCATATGTCGAAAGATTTTAAGGTTGAGATAATGCAAGTTGTCCACTTGCACATAAATATTTACTTTTAATCGACACTCACCAGTTATTTAATAACCAAACGCCGAATATGAATATTATAAATGAGTGGTTGCATCCATCACAAAATTCAATCTGAGTTGTTCCAGTACCTGAGCAATTAGTCGAGATTCTCTTCTCCTATTCTTCATTAAAGTGATGCTAGATTGTGCCTGTAGTGTCATGTTCAGTGCGATCAAAGTATTAGTCACTCGCAAATACTAGAGTCTATAAGTGTTATCCACTGTCGGAATATGAGAATCATTTGGTGCAAATGTAAAGATCTCGATAGACGACTTCATGCTCCTATTGGTCCTTTTGTTTTCAGAAAGAAGTATTTTCCTTAAAAGTAGTTTTGGGATCACATTTTTTATTTCTAAGATTTTTTTTTAAATATTAAGACCATTAGTAAGCGGTTCTCAATATCCATATGCCCATCCATTGATGTATTTGATGTTTCTATGGTTGTAACTTGTGAAATCCTTGCTTGTTGGTTAGTCACGCAAATCTAAGTGGATTGATCTGATTTGTATCATGATTTGAAGAATAAAACATATTTTGTTGTCATCATCAATATTTTTTTGTAACATTTTTTAATTTTATAGCTTGTGGAAATAAATTTGTTAACCTGGTATGTTTAAGATGGGTAAAAGGTTGTAGAAACTTCATGAGAAGAAGGCAGTAGATGAGCTTCGTAAAGAGGCCCTTTAGTTCCAGTCAATTATAGCTTTATTGCAAGAAGAGAATGCAACTTTTAAAAATGGTTTTCAAACTTCAATAAATGACAAAATCAAGAAGGCTAAACATCTAAATTCAACCATGGAAAACTATTTCCAGATGTTTGCCGGTGAGTTTCAAGAGAAGATTGACCTCCTTAATGAATTTCAGTAGGAAGTTGAGTCTTTTTGTCACTCAAATTTGATGAAGAAAATAGAAGAGAAAAATACTCAATATGTTATGGAGATTAATTGTTTGAAAGAAACAATGTTGGAAAAATATCAACTATTGAAACAAAATATGATTCATTATCACAACAATTGATTTAAAAGGATGAGGTATTTCAAAAGATGTAAGGTTCTAAATAGGAACTTGAATTGGAAATTAGTAATTTTCAAAAATTTGAGATGGATACGGTTGAAGTTAAGGCTTCAAGAACTCCTTACACTTGATGATTTTGAATGTCACAAGCCTGATGTTGATGATCATGACTCATTGCATGCTTTTGTTGCACCCAATTTTTCAAACCATACTACTGGTATTGGGCCTTGATTGGTGAGAGAAATGGGATATACTAGAGGAGGAAATGGGAATAGTGGACATGGAATTGTTGCTCTTATTAACCCTTAGTGTAAACATCTATAGCAGGTCTTGGATATGATCCTACTATTGCCTCATCACCTATATCCAATTGTGAGCTTCTTGAAGAAAATTATCATGTTGATCATGATAAAGAGATGGCTAACATGGCTGCAAATGTCATTCTGAATGACAATGTTGTTGCACCCAAGTTTGAGTCTAAAATAACAAAAAATGAGTTATCTGCACATCCTCATTAAAAGAAATTACCAAAGCATCAACATTATTAGTTAATTACTAGTCCTTCATTCAGATGACTACAAAAGATATGTGAGAGAATGAATCATGGACCACTTCCAGCCATCATGATCAATTGTGGGTAGATTTATGGATGGCCATGGTGTCATTTGAACCAATGTTTGAAGAATTCATATTGTCATGTTTCATGGGTTGCCCATTGTACCCTTTGTTTTGTTTCAGGGGGGGAAATTTGTTGACAATGGAGACTATTGAATCTCTCTCCTTTCGTAGTTGTGTTTTGGGGGGTAAATTATATGGTGACAGATGTTTTTTCTTTGATCAGTGTGATTGTGATGGTGTTTAGACAATTTCAAAAGTGTTGTTGTAAAAATTTTAAGTTGAAATTGACATATTTATAGGCCGCATTGTTTGTTTGTTGGTTAATGGTGTTTCTTTTGTTTGAACCACTGTCCTAGTTTTTTACTGACACCTAGTTTCTATGATTTTTTTTTTTGTTATTCCTATGCCTCTGAAACAATCCTACTTCATAGATCAATCGACTTCATTGAGGTTTCATCGCTCTCATCTTTAAATTTTTGTTACTTCAGCATTTCATACTTCTTGATTGGAACAAGCCTATGTTCTTGTCATTTAGTTGATCATTATGGGATCTAAACTTTCAACTCCATGACAATTTAAGTACTAACATCTTTGTCTTTTTTCTTAGGGATGTTTTCCTACGAGTTTTTCTCTCTTTCTTCTCTTATGAGAATAGGTACATGGGTAGATAATGAAGCCTTGTTTTTGAAAACTATTCCTTGTTTTCTTTATTCTTTAGTTACTTCATATATTTTTCTGAAGGTCGGGTGTTAGACTTGGCTTTTCCAACACCGCATTCCCTATGAGTCAATTATGGTGAGTTGTAGGCTCACATAGGGACTTGCATTTGCCTCATTGTCATAATTATCCTTAAACGACACTAGGTCTCCTCCATTTCTATATAATAGAGGTCTTCTATATACTTTTATATAAGATTGAGTAATATAATACTCTTGCAAACATAATTTATATTAATATAATGAGAAATTTAAATGTAAATTAAATTAAACTTAATGTAATATTAATAGATATTTTAATGTAATTGTCTCCAACACCACTTATATACATATTTTAAAGTTATAATTTTGACCCTATCATATATTGAGGAATGCGGGCCAGAGAAGTATAATATTCTATGATATAGGTTTAATTATTATAACATTTTTAGGTTTAATGTTTAGATTTATATTATAAAGTTTTAGGTTTATAGTATAATATAACATAGCATTTTTTTATTTTATATTTTCATTAGGTTTTTATTTTAGTTAAGGTAACATTATAATGGTTTTTCACGTTATATTTAATTATATTAGTTTATATATAATTGTTTAGTTAATTAAGTTTGTATTAGGGCGAATAATTATTTAATTTGGTTTAAATATTAGATTTAGTTTCATTTTGATATATTTTAATAATATTTAGTTTAATTTTAATTTAATAATATGTGGTTATAATATTGGTTTACATTTATATAATTATAATATAATTTTTTAGCATTTTATATTAGGAATTAGGTTTTATAATAATAATAAGGTTTAGGTTTAAATATTAAATTTAACATTAATAATAATATCATATATTGATGTTAGGATATAGAACATGATGATTTGGATTTTTCTCTGTTGCTAGGTCACGCGCCGCGGTGTTGCTGAGCCTGCGCTCTCTAGTGGTTGTGGGCTTCGGCCCTTCACTTGGCATGGCCCCTCTGGATGCAACCCCGGAGGCAGCCACTACCCAGCTGGCCTTCTCCACCCTAATCAAATCTTTGTCACCTCAGCGCCCTCACTCAAGAATCTCAAAGTTTGTTTAGAAGCTAGATGTTTTGCAAGAAGTGATTCTTCCCCCAACTCTACCTCGCATGGCAGCACTTTCTCTGGCAGAACGAGGTCTCATTGAGCAATTCACTAGTCTATGTCCCTCTCCGAAGATGATGCAAAGGTGGGTCAAGCAAAACTAATCTGAGAAAATAAACGATAAAATTTCCATCCACTTTTGTGGGAAAGGGTACTTCACGTTCCACTTCGAATCAAGAGAAAACAAGGATCTAATATTTAGGAATGGACCATATTTCATGGACTCCAGAGGCTTGTATCTCAATAAATGGACCCTGGATTTTGATCCTGAATTGGATGTTCCTAGCGCGGTCCTGGTCTGGGTTCGACTCCCTCATCTCCCTCTCCATTGTTGGGGAAATGAATCAGTTTGAGCCATTGGAAATGTTGTTGGACAGTTTATTGATCACGATGAGCAAAAGGACAACATTCAAGATTGCACCTGCATATGTGTTGAAGTTTATCTTGGCAAAGGCCTCCCTGAGGCCATCAAGCTCAAAGTGGATGACTGGACCCACATCGAATAGTTGGACTACGAACAGATCCTATTTAAATTCAAGGTATGTCATGAATATGGCCATTTTTCCAATCACTGCTCTAAATTAGTTGATGTTGAAAACATTTTACAAAATGAGGAATCAGAAACTGTTAAAAAAAAGAAGACTGCTTCCATCCCTAAGGCAAAACCTGAAGCTGCTCCTCCCAAGGCTAAGCACACAGCCACCCCCTCCACCTCCTCACTGGTCCTCCTCTCCTCATCTCTTCCACCCCCAACCCTCTGCCTACCTCCCCAAAGACTTCCCTAGAATCATCCAACCCCTTTTCCACCATTTCCCCCCTTAAATATACCCCCTCCCCCCTCTCCATGCCTCTATCCCAAGCTGATACTAATGCTCCCATCGCCTTGCTAAATTCTTCTTCTTTTTCCCAAGATCCTCCCTCCACGAGATCAACCAAGAGTTCTTTTAAAGAGAACAGTGTAAGTCTACACACACAAAAAAAGGAAGGGCCAGGAAGGAAGTCTACAAAGTAGCAAAGAGATGAAAATGCTCAAAAATACATCGCCATGGGTACGAAGAACCCCATAGAAACTTATATTTTGGGGCAAAATAGTAAAGAGGCAGCACATAAGGAACAAGGAGGGTGAGCAAATCTTCGTATCCTCACATTCAATGATGAAAGCCCTATCCTGGAATAGCAGGGGACTAGGGCACCCCTCTAAAATTGTTGCTCTAAATAATTTGATAATTCATGAGAAACCAGAAATTCTAATGCTACAAGAAACAAAACAATGATACCGAGAAATGAAAGGAATCGTTGATCAGCTCAAGCAGTATGAAGGTCACATATGTTACTCTAGAAAGCTTAACAAATAGAAAAATTATTGTTATCTATAATATCTATGCGCCAAGTCACTGCAGAGACAAAGAACAATGTTGGACTTCCCTCAAAGTAGAGATAGATGAAGAAGAAAACAACAATATTATCCTTGGTCGAGATCTCAATCTCATACTCCACTCTAACAAGGAAAGAGGAGGATATTTTTCATATGACCCTTGTAGAACACGGTTGGAAACCATCATGCAAGACGATGATCTAGTTGATGTTGCACCAAAAAAATCATAGATTTACTTGGGATAATCACAGATTGGGCAAAGACAATATCATGGAGTGGCTAGATAGAATTTTGGTGAATGTTTTTCTCCTCTCATCTTACTCCACCACATACATTCTTGTACTCCCCTATTTAGTGTCTGATCATTATCCCACAACTCTTATTCTCAAAGCCCACTGTTCCTTAGGGCCAATTCCATTTAAATATAGTCCACTATGGAGCAACATTCCTATTGTTGATCAGATTGTCAAATTGACATGGAGTTAGCACATGGAAGGGTCACCGAGATACATATCGGAAAACAAGCTGAAAAGGACCAAAAAGTGCCTTGAAGGAATGAGTAAAAAATTATTACAAGGAACTTGAGGTTAAAACCGAAATAAAAATCAAATTGGAGAAAGTTCACAGCATGATAGAGGAACAAAGGCTCTCCCGGGAATACAAAGCACTCGAAGGTGATCTCTACTTCGAGCTATATCGTGCCAATAGAGTGGAGGAGCAAAAATGGAGAATAAAATCAAGACAGCTATGGTTGGAAGGAGGTGACAAAACATCTTCCTTCTTCCATAAGTAATCCACTGTCAAGAAAATCAGAAACAATGTTACCTCCATCACCGATGTTGAAGGCAATCTCTAAACTACATGATATGATATTAAAAAGGGTGCCTCAGAACATTACAAAATCCTCTTAACTAAGAGAAAAGAAGTTGAAGATTACTCAGATCTTCTACAACACCTTCCCATGGAGATCAGCAAGGAAATCAATGAAAATATAACCAAGGAAATTAAAGAAGAAGAAATACAAAGAGCTATTTGGATGCTTTAGCCAGACAAGGCTTCTAGCCCAGATGGTTTCCCCATTTTCTTCTACAAAAATTACTGCGGAATAATAAAAAAGGACCTTGTTAAGATGATAAAATGGGTCCAACGCAAGTGAAAAATTGGAGGTTTCACCAATGCCACCCATCTTGCCCTCCTCCCTAAAGAGAATCGACCATCATCTTTCTCCCAATTAAGGCCCATTTCACTTTGGAATTCCTCATATAAAATTCTGACAAAAATCCCCACTTCTTGTCTTAAACTTCTTCTCCCCTCACTCATCTCTGAGAATCAAGGAGGCTTCTTGGCCAATAGATAGATTTATGACTCCATTCTTCTTGTCCAAGAGGCTATACACTCTAGCCAAACTAGGAAAGAAAAAGGTTTCATTTTAAAACTGGACTTAGCCAATGCCTTCGAACGAGTTTGGCACTCATTCCTCTTTATTGTTCTAAAAAAAATGGGATGTGTTGAACCCTTCCTCGACCTTGTCAAAGCATGCATTTGAGGTCCTTAGATCTCCCCTTTCATCAATGGTGGACCAAGGGCCTTCCTTTCAATCTTCTCGAGGATTAAGACAAGTTTGTCCCCTTTCTCCTTACCTGTTCATCTTGATGGCTGAGTCTTTCAGTAAGGCTTTGGAATATAATCGACGCATCGGTCTTATCAATGGTATTAAATTTGAGAATGGATTCAAAAACATAAATCATTCTCAATTTGCTGATGACACACTGTTAATGGGAGGAGCCTCCAATATCATAGCTCATCGATTCAAAATCCTCTTAGACAAATATATGAGCTACTCTGAAGGGATGGTCAACTATATCAAGAGCTGCATCTATGGCTGGAACACATCTGCTCAAACTCTTCATAACATTGCCAACACATTTGGGGTCCCTTGCATGTTAGACTGGGGGCATTTCTTTTATCTGGGCATGCCAGTGAGTGTTGGTCCTCTGAAAGCTGAAGTATGGGACACTATCATATATAAAATGAAAAGGAAAGTGTAGTAATGGGGCTCCTCTTGGCTTAATCTAGAAGGATGCCTAATTCTTCTTAAATCAGGTCTTTCTTCTTTGCCCTTATATCAATTTATGCTTCTGCAAGCTCCTACGAGTTTTCATCACAAAGTGGAAGCCATCCTCCATCACTTTATTTGGCAAGGGGGGGGGGGGGCAATGAAAGAATGAAATACAACCTTATAAATTGGAAATAGGTTATTCAAACTAAGAGCATGGAGGTTTATGAATTAGATCACCAAGGCTCTTAAATCTAGCTTTTGGTGGCAAGATTGTGTGGAGACTCATTAGTGGCCAATCAACTTGGTGGAAAAATGTTTTGGAAGCCAAATACCTTAATTCTCTAAGGCAGCACCTCTCGGATCATGATATCCCTATCAAAGCTTACTCTAAAATCTGGGGGTTGTGTAAGAAAGAAATTCCCTTTCTTGCTCAAAACATTTCCAAGGTTCCCAAGGGTGGCAACAATATTACAATTGGGGCAGATAGAATAATGGGCCAGTAGCCCATTAGCAGCAGACCTGGAACTCATCATATTCTATCCTTTCTTGACAACATGGGGCTCCATTATTCGGACCAGATATCTCAGTGAGACATTCACTCACAATTTTGGACAGGATGGATCCTCCCACAAATACCCATTGATCTTGAAGCAAGTCTTGCTAATCTTCAAACCCATCTCCATGGCATTGCCCCTACCAAAAGAAATAGTGATGATGGCTTCCATTGGGACCCTTCAGGCTCCAATTACACTGTCCAAGCTACTTACCAACATATTTGTAGCAATGAATATCCCATGCCCATTTGGGCACATTGGAAAATTGCTCAGAAATCAAAGACCCTTCCAAAAATAAAATTCTTCATTTGGGTCCTCCTAAAAGGGAAAGTCCTCACCTCAGACAATCTACAAAAACATGGTATAATTGGCCCATCCCACTGCCCAAACTACCAAGTAGCTGAAGAAACCATCCATCACCTATTCATTGCTTGCCCGTTTGCTACACCTGTTGGAAAGAATTTTTTCTAAACATCCATCTCCCCTAGGGTTCCCACAAGTCCATTGTTAAATTTTTGCATCTTTGGAAGAGGAGCTATCCTTGGCAAAGAAAGAAGAACAATATTGCTAGAAGAGTTTGGAATGCTCTCCCCTGCTCTCTTCTACGGAATATATGGCTGGCACAAAACCATATGGTCTTCAAAGACAAATAAACCAACATCAGGAAATTATGTAGCAAGGCATGGAGCTTTACATTGGAAGCAATATTTGTCAAAAGTCAAGGGAAAATTGACATCAACGATCTCTGTGTCAAAGAAAGGAATTTCATAGGGTTTTTGTTGGATACAAGTAACAGTGGCCAAAGCAGGAGTGATATTAGCAGTCAATGCAACAACTCTAATTACAGTTGGAAAATAAGAATGAAAGATGAGGAGTTTTCTATTTGGCTCAGAAATTGTAATTCACACATTATATTTTCTTCAATGGGGCCTTCAAATTTAACACAGGAATGGTGAGGGCTGGAAAAATGTTTTGCAATGCCAATGGATATGTTAATTCTACTTATGAATGGAGATTAGGCCCCCTCTCCAATAACAGGGCTGAAGCTCTCACACTATATCAAGGGCTCATTCAGCTTCAAAAACTCAGCATAAGCATTGTAATGATCCTTGGAGACTCAACCATCATCATTAATATGATGGTATATAATCAGAATGCCTCTAATGTGATCCCGAAGCAAACAATAAGTTGATGTCAAGCACTTACCTAGCAAATGAAAGAAGTCCATTTTTTCCATGTACTTCGCTCCCTCAACAAGGAGGCCGATTCTCGGGCAAGCAGATCCTGCTCCAAATCGATAGGAAATCTCTGATGTAATGTGATTGAATCACAATGTTACTTGGCATGAACATAAGCGAATCAATCTTTAGATCACCCACAGAGGTATCTAGCAACATCGGGTAGATCCTCACTACCATTCGCAATGTCTTTATGCTAAATTTGGTCCTTATTCAAGCAGAAATATCCTTCAAATCCTATGATAATGATAACACTATCACAATATCTCTTAATCCAATCCGAAAATCTTACTTTGGTCCCTTCCCCGAAGAAATTTTGACTCTTTCATATCTTACCCATGATTTATCCCTCAAATTCCCCATGACTCCCTCTTCGCTTCACCACCTTATCCCCCTACCTGAGCCTCCTTACTTATTTGCATTTTCCTATGTCCTAAACGTCACCTTTATCTCCCCTTTGCTCTGTTCAATCTATCCCCTGTTTGCTCCTGACCAATCCCATGCTACATTGTGCTCTTAGCCATCATTCTTCAGGTTAACTTCTGTTAATATTCACCAAGCTCCCTTTTCCCCTTTCAGTCTAGACCCCTGCTCTTTAGAATAGTGCATTAACAGTCCTTTGTTTTCATTGTGCACTGGTAAATCAGTCTAGTTATACTCAATAGCGAGAAGAGAAGATTGCTTGCATTGTGCTGATCTCCAAGTAGAACTGGAGCGAATTGAGCACACCAGAAGATCTTGGACACAAAAATCGATACCCATGCTCAAAGCACCGAAGAGAAACATGAGGCTGACCTCAATCTCTTTCCTCATAGAGTTTCATGCCTTTAGGAGTAGTTCAATGACCTCTCAAACAGACAATCATGTCCAAGAGTCCATTGACATCCTGAAGTACATCCTGGAAAAAAACAACGCTCCTAGCACCAACTCAACAAATCTAAGGAATGCAGGTGTTGAAGGCAATCCTGAAGAATCCACTACCCGCAAATCAGTTATATAAACATTGATTGAGCATGACTTGCAAATTCTACCTTCTACTATTTAAGTTTTTTAGAATCTACACTAGTTCGGTATTTCAAAAAGTTAAGAATGATAGAAGCAAAATGGATTTTGTTCCTCCTGTTATATTTCACTACTCTACTGCTCATGCATATCGCCTTGTAACAATGGAGCTTAGTCTCCCTAATCTTTTTTGAATATAAACAGCAGCCGGTTATGTAAAAAAAATAATTAATCTATATATATATATATATATATATATATATATATATATAATCTTATAAATTATTATAGTTAATAATTAATAATATTATTACTGGTTATTATTAGTAATATTTTAATGTGGATTCTCTATTAATATTATCACCTATATAATATCAGTATCTATTATATTATATGATACTAATATTGATTAGTATTAATATTTTTTGTGAAATTTAGTTAAAAATATCGATATTGTTAATATGAATAGCATTAAGATTAATATTCATAAATAAAGTTACTAATATTTATATTCTATTGATTTATTTAAATTTGGAAGGATGATGGCGATGGAACTGACATTTGAGGGCTTCAATATTGTGCGGTTGTGGGGTTGAATTCTACTATTGTTGTCTCAACAATGTATTTGGCTACCCAATCTGGCTTGAAGAAGGTTTCAGACTGCATCATGAAGTTGTTGGCCATAGATCCTAGAGGGAATCAACATACAATCATGGGACTGACCAACCACACGCAGCTAAAAGCCATTGCGAATGGCAGCCTCATTAACCTTGAATCCCACTATCTCAAGGACATTGCAACCTTCTCCGGGGAATGTGAGCATGTTATTGGATCCCAATACATTTTTTCTTGTAGCGGTTTGATATTTATCGGGCTTCTCAAGCCCCATGGCGTTTGCTATATGGGTTGCTCACAAGGAAAAAATCATGCAAAGATGACCAAGGATGGAACAGAGCAGGGGAAGTTGATCCCCCAGGGAAAAATGATTTACAACAAATGAAATGGTTTTCAATCGTTTGGTACTCTAGCAGCTCAGATTTGGTAGAACGAGTAACTAAAGATCTATTGTTTTTTATGAAGAAATGATCAATAATGATGGGTATTCGTCAAGTCCATCAATAAGCTACTAGAAAAATTTATGTTTTTGGTAAGGATACAAATTTTGAAAATTTTTCACAAACCCCAAGAGAAATATTGATCAACCTATCAAATTCAATGGATTCACTAGTGAGAGATCTAAAATTGGTGATTTATTAAAAAAATGGGTATCCCAACAGATCTACAAAACTTGATCGATGTGGAGAAATCCATGCAGGACCATGGGTGCTTACAAGACTATGGCATACATCAAAATTCATCGATCATCATTATCCAAAGTTTGTGTGGGGGTTTTGCAGCATCTAATACCCCAAGGGATCGAGGTTAGCCAAAGAAAAAACCAATGGATCTACCTCATTCAAAGATGCCCTCAAAGGAAACGGTGCAACATCAGGTAAACTAGAACAAGCCCTCAATATTCCTAGGCCCTATGTTGTAGAGAAAATGAATGAAATTGTGGAAATGATATTAGATCTAACAAAGATAAATAATATTTTTACAACATATTAGTCCCAAGAAATCATTTGCAGGTTCAACGGTTTCTGGCCAAAACCTATTGATATTTTTTAGCGGATCTTTATGACTTGGATGGTAAACTATGAAATTCACTTATGTTTAAAGGGTTTCTTCATAGTAAAATTTGAACCATCAAAGATGAGAGATCGGGTTTTATATTAGGGTCCTTGGTTCTTGAGAAAAAGAGGATTATTTGTTACCCCGTGGTTCCCATATTTTAATATTAATAAAATGATGGTATCCAAAATATAGGTCTGGGTAAGGTTGCATAACTTACCCCTTTCACTTCTTTCACCAAAAAGTACTGGAAGGAATCAAAAACATTTTTGGGAGATACATCAAGTTGGATACACAAAGAAATGAGGAAGAGATTTATACTTTTGTCAGGATATGTGTTGAGGTAGACCTCAATAGAAGACTACTTGATCATATCCTTTTGACACACAACAACTAGTCTTGGACCTAGTTCTTAAGTTATGAGAACACTGCATTTAGATGTCATCTTTGTTTTCAAATTGTACAATTACAAACCACATGTCCCTTGCCAAAGAAAGATACCAGGAGGAAAAGGAAACCTATTAAAAATATAATGGGATGGCATTTCCCAACACCACATCCCAATGAAGAAGAGGAAAATGAAGACTTGGGACCCCCCATCATTGAGGGAATCCTAAATCCATAGACATCTTTATCGAATGAAGAATTGAGCCAACACAAAACAGGGGGGTCAACTTCACAAAATCCAAGAGTAGAAGGTCACTCAAGCCAAGAAATTCTAAAGAAGAAGGAGGTAGCAAAGATTCTAACATCCTTATAAATGTGGGAGTTCAAACTCACATAAGGAACATACATCTTAGGCAAACATAAGAGAATCAACTAATTATTGTAACAACCACTCTTTGTCAAGGAGGATGGCGAAAAGTAGAAAGGGAGAAAGGGAGAAAAGGGTGACTAAGGTAGTTTTCTTAGCCCCATTTTTATTTTTTATGTTTTAGTTACTTTTAGGTCAGTTCTATGCACACAAGCTTTTTGAGTGGTGCATCTTGGAACAGTAAAGGAATGCACTATGTACATCTACATATGTAACTTTTCATAATTAATAGAAAGCTTCCATTTTTCCACTAAAAAAAATTCATTATTATTATTATTAAAAATATAAAACTTAGAATATTAATAGAAAAATATTAACATTAATATTATAAATAATATTATTAGATGTAAATATTTAATCTATTTTAATCAGGCCAACCACAAACGGCTAACGTGTTTTAACAATGAAACATAATTCATCTTTATTAGTTTTATTAATCAATTAGTAAAAGTTGTAAGCTATAGTTGATCATTATCGAATCTAATTGACCATTTGTTAATATTATTATGTTAATGTCTTAATATAATTAATAAAATGGAAACATAATTTATTAATATTAATCATACAAAGTATTATATTATATTAATATTAATAGTGATGTTAGTATTAATGTTATATTATTAGTATTAATAATAATATAATAATATTACATTAATTTAGTATAGAAATGATTCGTAATAATATTATTTATTATTAATAATAATATTTTAACCTCTTTCTATTTTTTTTGGGCTAATAAGTGGATCTTTTCATTCGAAATTTCCTTTTTGTTACATTAGTTAATCTATATTTTCCATCTTCATCCTGCCCATCAGAAAATTAGGTCTTCCCCCATCGATAGGCAGAATAAAAAGACTAAAATTTCAGTAACATCAATTTTTTTCAGCTTTATGGGTGATATAACATTAGCATAATAGAACATTGAGCTATGAACCAAAAACCAACAGCCAAAGTATAATATAAGGTAATATTCAAAGGTGTACTAGAAATGGGTCCTTTGCACTTGTCCCAAGGGATATGAAGGAGTGGTGAGACATGGAATGTGCTAGTCTATGCATGTGTTTTTCCATTTTTACCATATAAAACCTCATATTGCCCTGCTCTCTTTTAACATTTTCGAAACTGGAAAAAAGTACCACACTGATCCTTTTGTCTTTCCAACAAAATTTTACCTAATAAAAATTCCATTTTCCAATAAAGAAATAGAGCCTAAATATACTTCTTTCGATATCCTCTGATGTGTCCGAGATCTGAAACCATTTGTTCAAATTCCTTGCCCAACTCTAAATTTGACATAGAGTTCTTATGCCTGGAAGCCACATTCTCTAAGATACGTAACTCAAAGCGAACCATTATTGACGTAAATGCTTCAAATAATTTTGTTGTCCCTGGAGCTAGTCTCGGCTACTATGCTTCTCGTCACAACCCGAATCCTCCCCACTGGCTCTGCATCCTTCAACGAACCATGACTACAAATAGATAATGGGTAGATTAGGTCGTCTCTAGACCCCGCTGATCAATTGTTGACTTCTAGTCCATGAGGCAGGACAACAGTTGTATAATGCTACAGGTGCTACCACCAACCTGAGCACTAAACCCCACTAGGCGTTGAGTTTAAATTTCAACAAATCCAAAGCCACCAGCGGAATGAAGAATTGATTTCTTTCTTTTTCAGCTGAAGCCTTATATCTTCTTTCATACTTATATCTCCCCAGATTTACGAAAATATGTCATATTTTCTTAGGCATGTCAAAACTCTCCACAGAGGTAACAATACCACAAGCTCTAAAAGATTTCACCAGCGACTTAGATTAACGCAAAGACCTAATACAAACCACAATAAGATTGAGGATCTTGTGAGCCAGCGACACAGTTGTCGAAACACGTCCCTATGCCAGTCGACCACAGAATCAAGAGGGACACTAAAGCAGGTCAATACTCTATTACAGGCCTAGAAATCTTCAATCCACCCATCTCAATGAGACTGAAGACAAGAGAAGGCAAGCTAACCACTTCGCCTATAAAATTTGATTTGAACTTCAGACACATAGACCCTAACACCCTTGCGGCTACAAGTTAACAACAAAACAAAATACCCCCTATGAACATCGATGGTCAAGAAATAAACTTTGACAATTAAATCTGCACATTTAAATACAGAATCTCATAGACCAATGATCTAGACCGCAAGGCAGAAGAAAAACACACACAGACCACAGGAAAAGAAAATGAAATGGGAAATTACTCAACTAAAAATTCCCTTTCCCATATGGATGCACCAAAATTTTGTGCTAGACGTTAGATTCCGTTGAAGAGTATGAATACCTCGATACAAGCTTCCCCAGAGAATCCAATCTATATGCCGAGTCCATTTAGGGATCAAAATTGAACAGGTCAGAGCCCTTCAAAGGGTCTTTGGCACGTCAGAGAAGTAGTGAGAAAATTTTAACAGTGAAAAAAAATTTAAAAATTGATTTTTGTCATTTAAAAAAAAAAATTGGAATAATATCTTAAAATATTTTAAGAAGGGCTTTCAAATTGTCAATTTTTTTTTTAAATTTCATTTTTTCTCAAATTAGAATGTTGAATTTGTAAATTTTTTTTTTTCATGTTAAAATTTAAATCCCATTTCAAAAACAACAGTTTCCTTTTGATTTGTTTTTTCTCATTTCAGAAACTCCCATTTCAAAAACAACAGTTTCCTTTTGAGTTGTTTTTTCTAATTGTGCATATGATGCAAGTTCATATTAATTATTATGTCACAATTACCTATACCATTACATTTGGCAGTTTCTGAGTTGCTCCCATTTCAAAAACAATAGTTTCTTTTTGAGTTGTTTTTTCCATAGCTACAAATACGCCCTTATCGGAGAAATAAATACGGAAATTCGGCAATTCGATGAAAAACCCATTCGAACATCGAATAATTCGATGAAAAACCCATACTGTTTATTGCAAGGATTTACAGAAAATACACGGTTTATTGAGGGGTTTGTTAATTTGCGTTCTTAATCTTTAAGCACAAAATAGATAGTTGCCTGATGGCATGTCGGAAATGGAAAGGTTGCTGGATTGTAGGTAAGAAATGGAAACAAATTCCCAGTAGAGAAAATTTTCCAATTTTCAAGTTAAAGGGTTTAAAACACTGAGATAATAAATAAAGTAAAATCTTGAAAAGTAAATTTTACAATAATGAATTGATTTTCTAAATATAATATATTTATATTAAGAGAAATCTTATAAAAGTATTTTTTAATTTTTAATTTTTAAATATGTATTAATTATAAAAGATTTTAGATAAAATTTGAAATTAAAGAAAGGTAGTTTTGAGTTTAGAATATTTAATTTGTAAATAAATACTAATCATAAAACATTTTTAGATAAGATTTGAAAGTAAGAGGGAAGTTTTGAATTTTGAAAAGAAAAGAGATTTTTGGAGATAAGACAAATGTGATTATAGTTTTGGTAAGTAAACTGTAATTTTAAAATTGTTTATATTGATTAAAATTATTAAAAATCATTTAAATTTCAAAATGAATGGGAAAAAATTGATGACACATTATTGTTACAAGAAAAAGAATATAAATATTTAAATGTTAAAGATATCTATTCTCGAATTTTTTCCGAATTGAAAATTTTCCAATCGAATTTTTATCGTATCGTATCGAATTCGGATTCAAATTCGACTTCGAACTTGGTAACTATGGTTTTTTCTAATTGTGCATATGATGGAAGTTCTTATTAATTGTTATGTCACAATTACCCTTTGATACCATTACATTTGGTAGTTTCAATTCAGAGCGACCAGATGTCAATATGGGCCATGTATTAGGTCTGTAATTTCATTGGGTTGTGCCTGAAGGCTGCCCAAAGCAAGGTTTGACGACGATTTAAGCTGGAGATGAATATAGATTCATCATTCAGCGAACACCTGTCAAGCAAAGTTTAAGCACGATTTATGCTTGGAGAGGAGGGCATTCAATAGGCTTCATAATATACTGAACTTGATTTGTTTGAGGATTCCCAATTCCTGGTATGTTTTCATATTAAAAAAGAAGATACCAAAAACATATACACCTTTGTACACACTTTCGTTGAATCCTAAACCTGTTTAGTATTTCACTGAATTTTTTCATTCATGCAATAAACTTAAATTTAATTGAGCTACTTGTATATTGGCTTGAACATTCTGGTCACAAAAAATTTCCTACAAAATTAATCCTTACCTGAACTGGAGTAGGGATATAGGTCTCCATGCTATCCATTAATCTTATGTGGTTAGATTTCTCAATCACACATGTGTAAGAGTAATGCATTTATTAATGCAGCCTTTGACATAGAATTATATTTTTGTTTGTGAAAAAATAAAAAGAAATTTGAAAATAATTTACTATTGTCAATTGAATTGCTCCTTTTTTTATGCTTCTTATAATGGAAGTACTACATGAATGTGTGCCCTTCTAAATGAAATTAAGACTTGCACTTCAAATTTGATCAGTGAGTCCATCCATAAGAAATTAAAAAATGATGAATACTACTAATTCCATTTCCTTGTCACTAGTAAATCTTCCAAGACGCTTCACACCAACCACGAAACAGAGTGAAATTCCATCATTCTCGTACCTTCCAAATCCTTGTTGCAAGTTAGCCCGAATTAAGGTGAACTCCGTCGCATGTCGAGGCTTGCACGAGGGTTAACATGCCACCCGTAATTTTAATGCCATTCATTATTCACTAACCTAAGGTGTTGGGAAGGAATCCCTATCAAGCTAACTACAATAGATCTCACCCCATCAGAGAATTAGTAATATTTTAACATTGAAGTTCTCTAATATTAATATTAACACATATATCACATAATGACCTATGTTAAATAAAAATAAAAAAACCACTAATACTCATTATTATTAATATATTCTTAATTAAAATTTTAATTTATAACATGAACGTTATTAATATAAATATTACTAATATTAATATTCATAAATAAGGTTATTCTATTTACAACTAACTAAAGTTAATAATATAATAATATAAATAGTATAATCTAATAAATATTATTCCATAATAAAAAATATTTGCACTAATATTAATTAAATAACATATTATACATTAATTAATAACCTAGATGTAATAATTCTTATCTAATATTAATAAATTATTATAAATTTAAAATAATTTAAATATTTGTCAACTAACTAGAATGACTAATGATGTTCATTAATAAGTTAACTATAAGCTATCTATAATTTATCATTGTTAATGTTTGATCAATGAGTAAATACATAAGTCGTGAGTGAATCATTTATTAAATGTATTAAAGTCATCTAAGATATTAATATTTTGATTATTTAATAATATATGAATTCAAATTTAAGTTATTGTGAATTATTAAGTATTAATTATATTTAATGAACTTAATAATAATCTAATATAAATAACATAATTTTTTAATATCAAATCAATATGATAAGTATTAATATCAATATCAATATTAATTATAATGTTTTAATTATATTAAATTAATGTTAATATTAATATTGATATTACATATTATATTGATATTAATATATTATTAAAATATGAATACATCGCTTTTCAATTCATATTATTCCTTTCCAATTTCAACAAAATAATTATTTCTATGTCCTTTAAAATAATAGTTAATATAATAAGTAGTATTGTGATATAGCAATTATAAATATAATAATTTAACTATTAATCATTCAATTAGCGGTTAACGTGAGATTTATTGTTTTAAACCTTCTCTTGATTTTTTTTTTCTTTTGAATAGTCTATTTTAAAATTTTAAAAAACAAATTTTTTAGTCTCGTTATGACACAACAAAATTATGCATTTTATTTTGATGAAAAACAATCATCAAAATGTCACTTTAGAAAACTAACATCTCAAGCAACAAAAATAGGCACCATATTTTGATGAACAAAAATTCTCATCAAAATGTCACTTTACAAAACTAATAACTCAATGTGGTTGTGCAAAAAAATGGTATCAAAATATTATGAAACAAATGGAGGGAAAATGTTATGAAAAACATCAAAGTAATGTAGTGGAAAACAACCAACATCATCGTTGTCACAAAAAAGCAAAAAAATAGATGCTTCCTTTTATGAACATTACACATCATCACAATGTCATTTTACACAACTAACATCACAATGTCATTTTGCAAATAAAACTAGATGAACATGCAAGGAGAAAATAAATCTCATATTGCATTTTGCTTCGAAAATATCTTTATTTTGATATGACATTACAAAACAAACAACATGATGTGGTTGTGCTAAATTTTTTATGTAAAAATATTATGAAACTAAAGGTTTTGACATTGTGATAAAAAAAACTAGCACCCAATTGTGGCAAATGAACTAACGTGAAAAAAAAAACATTACATTTTGGCAAAGAAACATGTTTTGAAATTAGAATAGTATAGAAATTTTCCCATCCTCATAATGTGGCAAGCATTGTTGCATTGTGAAAAAAATTATTCTAATGTGACATTACAAATATAACAATAAGTTTATCCAATAATATGGCATTGCCATAATTTATCCAATCTCGTAGTAAGACAAACATTGTTACAATGTGACATTAAAAAGTAAATAACATAATGTGGTTTTAAAAAAAAATCTATAGAAACAATAATACTGATAATTATGGCCAGCCATAGCAAACCACTTCAACCATTGTTGTTATTTCAACAATTAGCATCAACATTAATATAATATTTAACGTGTTTAACTATGGTCAACATTAATGTAACTATGTAAAAATGGTCAACCATGTCAATAATGGTATACCATTATAAGCTAATATAACATTAAAATTAACATTAATTTAACATCAACCATTTTCAACCCATTCCAACCATGGTTGATAATACTAAACCATGGTCAATATCAATGTTAAATTAATATAACATTGTTACATCAATGTAACGTTAATACATTGTTATAGAAATGCTTAACCATGGTGAATAACAGTCAATCATTTTCAACTTTAGTCAACCTCGTGATCCATGATCAAACTCATCAACCCTCTCCAACAATGTTGAAACATGGTCAAAATTTCAACACCAATGTTAACTAACATCAATGTTAAGTACGCTCATGTTATTACTAACAATGTAACACCCAAAAACAATTTCCAACAAGGAATTATGAATAGTTATAAACAAGTAAAATACCTATTAAATATACATTGAATAGGAGATTATAACTCACATTATTTTGCTTTAAAATGTGGTTTCTAATGGGGTATATAATATTAGGTTTTCAATAATAAGTTTATATTAGAATCTATAATATTGGTTATAAATATTTGGATTTTTAATATTTTAATTTCTATATTGGGATTATAAAAATATTGGATTTATAAATTAATTTAATATTAAATATTACATAATGTTAATATCAATATTAAATAATGTTAATATTAAATAATAGTATTAATATTAATGTTATTGTTATCATTAAAATTAAAGTGACATGAATCGGTTGATGTTATTATTAACATTGATGTAATATTAATATAACAACCAAACCCTAATTCCAGCAATGAATTATGAATAGTTATGAACAACTAAATCACCCAATAAATATACATTGAAGAAGAGATTATAACTCACATTATTTTGATTTAAGATATGGATTATAATATTCAGTTTATAATATTAGGGTTTACAATATTTTGCTTTTCAATATTTGGTTCTTTAATTTCGGGATTTATAATATTGCAATTAATATTTTGGTTTTAATATTGGGTTTTTGATATATAGGATTTAAAATATTAGAGTTTATATATTCTAAGATTTATGATATTATGGGTTGAAAATAAAATATTAAACATTAAATAATGTTAATATTAGATAACAATGTTCATATTAATGTTAATATTATTATTAACATTAATGTAACATTAATCGTTGATCTTATTGTAAACATCGATGTTAATTACAACAATGTTATTATTAATATTAATGTGTTATTGATGCAGGAGCATTCAGCCCAAGGATTGTAAATAGTAGACATAGGGGGTCATGCATTTTTAGAATTAGTTTCCTACGTTCCAAGTCAGTTTAATATTTCGGCTTTTAAGTGTGATTTAATTAGATATTCTCAAAAAAAATAAATGAGAATATAGGAACTAGGGAGAGATTTTAGGCATAAAAGGAATGGATGTGGATCATTAAGTGATAAGGAGACTTTTCTATTTTAAAACAGGAAAAGATGGAATAAAGCCTGAAGATGCTTTTTGTCAGATGTATTCATTACATGTAGAGCTTTAAAGCTTTTATGTTTAAATCGTTATGTAAAACATGTTTTTGTATTGGATAAGGACCGAGAAGGCCTATCCTTAATTATAAATAAAGAGGCAGCAAAGCTCTCATTAGAGAGGAGCGATGCCAGAAGTATTATTATGAAAATTCCTCTCAGCATTCTGAAGAAAAATCGATGATATCTTGTTAAATTGTATGGATGTACTCAATGATTGGCTTTAATGTGTATTGAAGCGTTGAATGGTTATCTTTATATTTTGTGAAGGATCCGTATGTTACATTTGAAGCGTTTATCTCCATGCAAGCGGTG
>APFE030309939.1:51189-61727 GCA_000404065.3 Pinus taeda
CCTCTCCAACAATGTTGAAACATGGTCAAAATTTCAACACCAATGTTAACTAACATCAATGTTAAGTACGCTCATGTTATTACTAACAATGTAACACCCAAAAACAATTTCCAACAAGGAATTATGAATAGTTATAAACAAGTAAAATACCTATTAAATATACATTGAATAGGAGATTATAACTCACATTATTTTGCTTTAAAATGTGGTTTCTAATGGGGTATATAATATTAGGTTTTCAATAATAAGTTTAATAGAGAATCTATTAATATTGGTGGTGTTATTAATATTTGGATTTAATATTTAGATTTCATATTGGGATTTATAATAATTGGATGATTTTAATATTTCCTCAATTTTAATATTAAATATTACATAATGTTAATATCAATATTAAATAATGTTAATATTAAATAATAGTATTAATATTAATGTTATTGTTATCATTAAAATTAAAGTGACATGAATCGGTTGATGTTATTATTAACATTGATGTAATATTAATATAACAACCAAACCCTAATTCCAGCAATGAATTATGAATAGTTATGAACAACTAAATCACCCAATAAATATACATTGAAGAAGAGATTATAACTCACATTATTTTGATTTAAGATATGGATTATAATATTCAGTTTATAATATTAGGGTTTACAATATTTTGCTTTTCAATATTTGGTTCTTTAATTTCGGGATTTATAATATTGCAATTAATATTTTGGTTTTAATATTGGGTTTTTGATATATAGGATTTAAAATATTAGAGTTTATATATTCTAAGATTTATGATATTATGGGTTGAAAATAAAATATTAAACATTAAATAATGTTAATATTAGATAACAATGTTCATATTAATGTTAATATTATTATTAACATTAATGTAACATTAATCGTTGATCTTATTGTAAACATCGATGTTAATTACAACAATGTTATTATTAATATTAATGTGTTATTGATGCAGGAGCATTCAGCCCAAGGATTGTAAATAGTAGACATAGGGGGTCATGCATTTTTAGAATTAGTTTCCTACGTTCCAAGTCAGTTTAATATTTCGGCTTTTAAGTGTGATTTAATTAGATATTCTCAAAAAAAATAAATGAGAATATAGGAACTAGGGAGAGATTTTAGGCATAAAAGGAATGGATGTGGATCATTAAGTGATAAGGAGACTTTTCTATTTTAAAACAGGAAAAGATGGAATAAAGCCTGAAGATGCTTTTTGTCAGATGTATTCATTACATGTAGAGCTTTAAAGCTTTTATGTTTAAATCGTTATGTAAAACATGTTTTTGTATTGGATAAGGACCGAGAAGGCCTATCCTTAATTATAAATAAAGAGGCAGCAAAGCTCTCATTAGAGAGGAGCGATGCCAGAAGTATTATTATGAAAATTCCTCTCAGCATTCTGAAGAAAAATCGATGATATCTTGTTAAATTGTATGGATGTACTCAATGATTGGCTTTAATGTGTATTGAAGCGTTGAATGGTTATCTTTATATTTTGTGAAGGATCCGTATGTTACATTTGAAGCGTTTATCTCCATGCAAGCGGTGAAAACAATGCCATGATCAACACCTAGATGGTCGATGGGTTGCCATACTCTTCATGCGTCGGATATTGAATGCTCTATTGATTAGTTTGTCATTATACAGTCCATGTGCGCCACCATTATATAGCCATCGCTGGTTAGATGGGACCAACTTAACAAATGTCGCTATCATGATATAAGAGAGCTCATGCAGATGTGTAGGGATTGTTCAGACAGACTTCTATTGGTTTCCTACATAAAACTTAGAATTAATGCGTAGGGATTGTTCAAAAGTCCAATGCAAAACTGAGACTTTTTCCCTGCTCAAAATTCTGATTGAAGAGGCAGCCTGGGATTTATATGCTCTGATTTTTGTTACAGTTAAAGAGAAAAACTCTGTTTGCACAGAGTAATTGCGTAGTAGTCATCTTTAAAAGAGCCAGCTCAAGGAAGCGCCGGCTCGAATGGTCAACGTGTAGTGCGTTTTGGAGATCCGTTGGATTATATGATAAGTAATCCTTTTGAATTACTGTCCGAGCATGATGGCGCTATTTGAAGAGTTTTACATCGATTTGACACTGTGTGGATGCATGTTGAGTTTAGATTCTTTTAGGCAAACTATGAAATTGCAGAGGCATTGTTGAGGTAGGTACCTTTATAGTGTATGAAGGCTTATGAAATGAATGGGTTGATCCTTCGCACAGTTGAACAAATTGTGACATGTGGAAATTGCAGATATAATAAATATTTGTAATGGTATTATGAAACAGAGCTTATATTGGAATCCGATTTTCTGAAGCGTGGAATTCATATGTGGTCGAGTTGAGATTTTATTACATGGGTACAGTGGTTTTATTGATTTTTAAATATAGCCATATGTGAATTGATTTGGTACTTATTACAGTGATGTCTTGACCAAACTGTTATAAAATAAATTGTTCAAACAATTGATGGGGTAACACAATGATGAGTGTAATGGAAAAATTTGATTGAGGAATTTAAGCTTCCGTATGGAGTATTGAAAATTTCCATGTAATTAAAGTTGATTTGAGGTGGATGCTTTTATATGCATGAGTGAAATAAAGATCCTGGTTATTGCAGGCCCTACCTGCATCAGGTGGTATCAGAGCTAGAATGCTCTGTTGAAGATATTTGTTTTTTTTTTTTTTTTTCTGAATGAAAACAGAAGGTTTTGTCGAAAACTAAAGTGTGTTTTTGAATGTGTGATGAATGATTGAAAGGAAGATCAGATTTTAAATCTGATATGTAGCATACACAATTGCAAGTGAACAGGATTGCAGAGAAGACAAGATCGTGCAAGATCCTAAAGGTGAGATGATTTTTTGAGTTGAAATTTATGATTTAAGTTTATGGCTGCAGAGAAGATGATGGCAGTGAACCTGGAATTTAGCTAAAGGCTGAATAAGGATGACAATTGCAGTGTCCTGAAGAAAAAGGTGAGTTGAAGAGATAGCTCAGAGAGAGCAGAGGAGTGCTCAAGAGGTTCCAGAGGCAGTGAACCAGTACTTACCAAAAGACTGAGTGAGGAGAGCTTGGTGACGTAAGTGGCAACAAGAGAGATTGTTGTTACAGAGGCTAGTACAAATCATGGTGAGTGAGAAACTCATGAGGAAGCAGTCTGCCAGAGGGAGAGGGACTTTCAGAGGAAAAGGAAGTCAAGGTGGTAGTGGAAGATCTACATCACCTAAAGAAGGAGCTAGCAGTAGCTCAACCCAGCATGCAACCACAGGAGGTGATGCAAGAGGCAGAGGGTATTTTTCTAGAGGAAGAAGAGGTTCAGAGAAATGCCATAGAGATGAGATGACTACAGAAGTTCGAGAAAGAAAGATCACAGTAATAAAGGTACAATTACAGGTACTAGAAGAATGGCTGCAAGAGTAGGAAAATCATAAAGGAAAGTGGATCTTTACACTGAAGGAAAAGAGAGTGATTTGGCGACAATTGTAGAGGAGGTTGAGGCAAATTGTGATTGCCTTGTTGAAAAAGGGACTTAGAGTTCTTGAGCCAGAGAGGGAATTTGAAGATTCCACACACAGATATGTTCAAAGGAAAACGTTGGACGAAGCAGTCAAGACTAAAAAGTCTTGTGGTTTTAAAACTGATGAGTTGTGTATGTTTGTAGGTGTAGAGGAGGTTTCCGTTGGTGAAGCAGAGGAGAAGATCATTGATGATTTCTTGAGTTATTGGGTAAATCCAGATCAGCTGGATAATGTAAAACCATGTATTTTTGTAGCTGACAATTATGATGTGATGACAGGTTTTACTGAGGAGGATGTGCAATCTTGTGAAACTGTTACAGCACAAGAGGAAGTTCTTGTGGATGTTGGAGAAGAAAATCAGTTTGAAGTGCAGATAGGGAAAGTAACAACTGATACTGTTGAACATTTTGTGCAAATTGAAAGTTTATGTATGAATGCAGGTGATGATAATATGCTTCAACAATGCTACAGAGAAACCTGATGTAGGTAGGGCCTGCAATAACCAGGATCTTTATTTCACTCATGCATATAAAATCATGCGCCTCAAATCAACTTCAATTACACGGCAATTTTCAATACTCCATGGAGAAGCTTAAATTCCTCAATCAAATTTTTCCATCACACTCATCGTTGTGTTACCCCATCAATTGTTTGAACAATTTACTTTATAACAGTTTGGTCAAGACATCACTGTAATAAGTACCAAATGATTTCACATATGGCTATATTTAAAAATCAATAAAACCAATGTACCCATGTAAGAAAATCTCACCTCGACCACATATGAATTCCACTCTTCAGAAAATCAGATTCCAATATAAGCTCTGTTTCATAATACCATTACAAATATTTATTATATCTGCAATTTCTGCATGTCACAATTTGTTCAACTGTGCAAAGGATTAGCCCATTCATTTCATAAGCCTTCATACACTATAAAGGTACCTACCTCAACAATGCCTCTACAATTTCATAGTTTGCTTAAAATAATCTAAACTCAACACGCATCCACGCAGTGTCAAATCAATGTAAAACTCTCCAAACAACGCCATCATGCCCAGACAGTAATTCAAAAGGATTACTTATCATATAATCCTGCGGGTATCCAAAACGCACTACGCGTTGACGATTCGAATCGGCGCTTCCTTGAGTTGGCTCTTTTAAAGATGACTCCTACGCAATTACTCTACGCAAATTTTTTTTTTCTCTTTGACTGTAACAAAAATCAGAGCATCTAAATCCCAGGCTACCTCTTCAATCAGAATTTTGAGTAAGGAAAAAGTCTCAGTTTTGCATTGGACTTTTGAACAATCCCTACGCATTAAGTCTAAGTTTTATGTAGGAAACCAATAGAAGTCTGTCTGAACAATCCCTACGCATCTGCACGATCTCTATCATAGCGAAAATCATTAAGTTGTTCCCATCTAACCAGCGATGGCTATGTAATTGTGGCGCACATGGACTGTATGATGACAAACTAATCAATAGAGCATTCAATATCCGACGCATGAAGAGTATGACAGCCCATTGACTATCTAGGTGTCGATCGTGGCATTGTTTTCACCACTTGCATGGAGATAAACACTTCAAATGTAACATACGGATCCTTCACAAAATATAAAGATAACCACTCAACGCTTCAATACACAGTAAAGCCAATCATTGAGTACATCCATACAATTTAACAAGATATCATCGATTTTTCTTCAGAACACCGAGAGGAATTTTCATAATAATACTTCTGGCGTCACTGCTCTCTAATGAGAGCTTTGCTGCCTCTTTATTTATAATTAAGGATAGGCCTTCTCGGTCCTTATCCAATACAAAAACATGCTTTACATAACAATTTAAACATAAAAGATTTAAAGCTCTACATGCAATGCATACATCTGACAAAAAGCATCTTGAGGCTTTATTCCATCTTTTCCTGTTTCAAAATAGAAAAGTCTCCTTATCACTTAATGATCCACATCCATTCCTTTTATGCCTAAAAGCTCTCCCTAGTTCCTATCTTCTCATTTATTTATTTTGAGAATATCTAATTAAATCACACTTAAAAGCCTAAATATTAAACTAACTTGGAACTTAGGAAACTAATTCTAAAAATGCATGACCCCCTATGTCTACTATTTACAATAATTCTCCTTGGGCTGAATGCTCCTGCATCAGTTACCGAAACCCATTCTATAATAATAAATTATGAACGACTATAAATAAGAAAAATGTGCATACATTAAGAGGAGATTAAGCCTTGCATTATTCTGCTTTAAAATATGGTTTGAAATAGTAGCGTTTATAATAGCGTTTAAGAGGAGATTAAGCCTTGCATTATTCTGCTTTAAAATATGGTTTGAAATAGTAACGTTTATAATGTTGTGTTTATTAAATTATGGTTTAATCGTAGGGTTTATAACATTAGGGCTTACGATATATCGGTTTTTAATTAATCATATTTATGAATGAAATTATGGGTTTTTTCTAAAGGAAAATATATATGGGTTTTTAATATTGAGGTTTATAATATTGGGTTTATTATTAAATATTAAATAATGTTAATATTAGTATTAACTAATAGTGTTAATATTATTGTTAATGATATTATCACATTAATGTAACATCTCCCCAATGGGGTTGATGAACTCTGAGACAATATTGATGTGTGTGCAATGAAAGTTAATATTCAACGAATGGGAAGGAGGACAAATTTCCTTTCCTCCAATTACATAAGGTGTAATGTGAGAGGAACAGTGTGGCATGCGAGACTTCATTCATCCTCTACCAGAATGCATGCTGGTAAGGGAAGATGGTTAATGGTGAAAGTTGCGATTATGGCATGTTAGATTAAGTTGGTAGTGTGGAGGCTAGTAGATTTTGGTTTGAGCAGTGTTAGTATGTTTGGGTTCTTCGATCCTTGGGTAGTCTCAAAGTGGTGGAGAAAGAAAAGCCACCACTTCCTTGACTGTGACGAGTTAGAAAAAGCTTTATTTTTTTCTATCAGTTCCTGAATTCTCACTTCTATCAATGGGTTGAGGGAGATTTTCATGGTAAGATGGTCAGTCTTAGTATCCATACCTGTGTAGCTAAAGAGTTTTTCGCTTAGCGTTTTCTGTTTTTGTGATGGTGCTTGGGTATTTTGTCCATCGAAATATTTTGGTTACTCTTTTGCATATGGTTTTATCTTATAATTCTAAGACGCATAGTTGGGTTAGTAGAATTAGGTATCGGAGGTTGTCAAGAGGTCTTGTGGAGTTTTCTTTGGCTTTTAACTATATTGGGTTCGACTCTCAAGAGTTTTTGCTCTGGTGTCAAGTGTTTTTAGCTGTTCTTATGATCCTATGTGCTTCTCTCATTAGAAGAGAGGAAGAGCCATTGGTTTGGATGGCACAAAACATAATTCTGGGTGATCATGCCTCCCTCCCTGCTCGTGCGAGGTTGTTTTTAGTTTTGAGGGGGAGGCTCCTGTTGGACGATTTGGGGTTGGCATCCAACTTGATTTCACTCAAGTTTTTCGAGAGGTTCTGAATAATGTTGTAGGTCTTGTCTTAGGGGTCTCTTCTTGGGAACTAACCATGAGACCTGTGTCATGTAATTCTTTCTCCCAACCCATGTAAAGAGGCACCTCGACTAGTGAGGGTGGTCATGACAATGATTTGAAGGTGGCGTTGGGTGATAGGGTTGTTGCAAGACCTAAGCAGGGAGCATGTACTACTATTCGTGTGAACAAAGCGTCATTGGGAGTTTGTGGTGGCAGTGATCATGTTGGGTGGATGTGAAAATAGTGGCAGTAAGAAAGGAAGTGTGGATCGTTGGGTTGGAGTAGGTGCGCAGGGTCAGATATGTAGGAAGGGGCATGTACAAGTTGTTGGTTGGTAGATTTGCTGTGCTACCTTTTGCAATATTCTCGAGTCTGTTCTGGATCGCCTAGAAGTGTATGATAGGACCAAATAAGAAGAACATGAAATTTTCATTACCATGCTAAATAAACCACATTACTTTCAATGCCATGTCAGAGAAAGGATTGTGGTTGTTTGGCAGGGACAAAATATGCTAGAAAAGAAGCTCAAGAAGTTGGAAATGTGGATGGCTCACTTTGAGCAACATGTCCAGTGTTCATATTCCCACCCTTCCCTCCAAGGATTGAGCTGGATAATCTAGTGTCAATTACTTCTGATGATTGAGCATGGTCAGAGGTGTCCTTCTGATTCTGTTTGCCTTTTGGTGTTTTTGACTTGTTAGTCTTTGGACTTCTAATCTTCTTATGCCATTGATTTTTTGTAATATGGGGATAACATTAGTCAACAAACTTGGTCAGGGTGAGAGTATAATTTTGATAACTATGTACTTTCCTTTTGATTAATGAATACATCCTTGACTTACAAAAAAAAACATTAATGTAAAATCAATAGTTGATGTTATTAGTAATATCAATGTTATTTTTTTTGTAATGCTTGGTAGGACCATCCATTTTCTATTATATATAGAGACCAAATCTACACCACATAGTTTAACGTTGTGGCCTCAACTCATCCCAAGGGGAAACTGACTCTGTTTGCCACTAGTTAACATTATACGCCATCCAAAAACAAAACTTCTTTTGTCTTTCTAACAAGGCTAGGTAAGTTTCAGTCTCATGACCACATACTATATAACTATCACAACTAACATAAACAACTGGAAATTTAAATGTTATTCTCATAAACAAAAACTAAGCACATGGAGACTAATTTTTCATGACATTCTTCTCCTCAGAGACTGAGGCTACTAGGGAAGGATCATTAGTAGTTGCTTCTCACATTCCACAGAGCTCCTCAACGCAAGGAATGTGTCGACTTATTCCTTCCATCCTAATGTCTTGTTTATGCAGATGAAATAGGATCTTTTCGATGTCTTTTTTGTAATTGGGAAGGTCCTGCATTATAACTTCCATCCCCGTAGAAATTTTCTCCATTGCTTTGCCAAGAAGACTTCTCATTAGAAAATATAGGTGTAGGTTGTGCTTGAATTTTGTAATTTTCCCTCATGTAGTCCCCGAGTCAGGCACCATTGATCTCCAGACTTCTATTTCATCATTTGGTTCCATTTCATGTTTTACCTAGTCTTCCCAGTCATCTATCAACTTTCATATATCCTCATTTGTTTCCTCCTTATATGTCACAGCTGCCTCAACTATGAATTTCTCAGTAGGCTTGCGGGCCCCGTGGCCTTCTGTCATAATTGGTCATTTGGTTACCCATGGGTATGGCCCCTTGCTGCCTCGGCCACGTCCACATTTTTTGGAGCCATAACGTGTTTCTTTTTTCCCCATAGAAATTCCAACGTTTTTAGCTTCATCATTTCATTCACCTCAACTCAACACAACTGTGCTAGCCTTTCTTCTCTACCCTACCTAACCTGTGACAGGCTAAGGTATCCCTATGCCCACAAGTGGCAAGTGGAAGTGGGTTTCAAGCAGGGTTCCCCAGCATATTACTATGCCTCTCTCCCTTGCCAAGGTGCAGAGGTTGGTCATCCCCCTATGGCCAAAGGCTCACCCTTAGACCCTTTTGGAGTCTGGCTTTGCAAGTGCTTTCAAACCTGCAAGCCCTTCCCTTTGCCAGCAATTTCCTACCCAATTTTTGCTTGCCTATCTATCTCTCATGCCACCCAGTGTCCCTAACTACAATTGTATGACTATACATTTCGATAATCTAATGTTCACTCAGCCAATTTCCCACTCTGCTAGTATCCCTGCCCCCTACCTACATCTCTTCCTTTCCTTGCTCTGCTTCACACAGTCCCCCAAGCATGGCTTGCCCTTTAGCCCCCATGCCTCTGGGTTGGCCATCTGAGTAGGGTTTTATATCAAAGCTTCTCTCAGTGTTAATCATGCCATAGCCAGAAATTTTGCTTGAGAGAAAAATAAATATAATGCAAAGCCAAGCCATAGCCCCCACTTTCCTTCCGTGGTTTCTCCCTGGCTGGGCTAAGCCCCATTGGGGTGGCCACTTACCTCTCCCTCCTCCCCAGTGGAGCTCCCACCAGCTCATTGAATTGCCCCTTGAACCCAACAAGAACTTACTAATTAAATGAGGGTGAGACCAAACTACATACTCGTGAGTCGTCATTTCCCCACAGACTTGGTTTCTTCGCATCCCTTCCACTCTACAATGCCTTATGTCTCCACTACACAATTCACCTGCCCAACACATCGAATACCTCTTCCCACTCCACCACCCTCCCTTAATCCTCCATGTGCCACCTTATCAACCCACCTCCCATGCATTCAAGGGAATGGACACTGCATTCCCTGCCTTGAGCATGTGAGGTGCATCTGTAATGAACTCGGTTGTACCGACCATGTCAACTCAGGCCTGGCACCTCTAACACCTTCCCTCATCCCAATCTGGATTTAATATCAATGTTACTATTAGGGTATTTTTAAGGATTTAAATGTAGTTCCTACTTATGGTGTTATGGGTGACTATTATAGTTTAAATATTCGTAGATATAGAATGTACGAAAAGATTAAATATAAAATAATTTAATCTACTATTAAAATTGGTAATTTTCTCATGACTAGCATCTGTTTAATCATCTATGTAAAAAATAAGAAAAATTTTAACCAAATTGACGAATACTTTATTTAGAAAATGTCCAAAAAAATACTCAATTGGCTAAATTTTGCCCCTAAATATTCCCTAGTTATTATTAACATTAATGTAAATTAATATAACACCAAAACCCCATTTCCTAAAATGAATTCTAGACAAGTAAAACACCTCATAAATATACATTGAACAAAAGATTACACCTCATATTATTTTTCTTTAAAATATTGTTTACAATAATATGATTTATAATATTGGGTTTATCATATTAGGGTTTAATATGAAGGTTTATAATATCAGGTTAATAATGTTTAGTTTTATAATATTGTTGTTTATAATTTATTTATTTTTAGTTTTAGGTTCTATAATATTGGGTTTAAAATATTAGAGTTTAATATGAGAATTTATAATAT
>APFE030309939.1:61812-100603 GCA_000404065.3 Pinus taeda
TTATAATATTTGGTTATTTAATAATGAGGTTTAATAGTGGAGTTTAAAATAGAGAGTTTTTAATATATAGTGATTATAATATTAGAGTTTCTATATATTAGGGTTTATGATACTAGCCTAGATCCATCTAACTCTTGATCTATCTTTTGAGAGGGATTTGTAGAATTTGAGAAAATGTTTGAACCTTGAGGAATTTGATCCCTCTCGATGTAGACTTAGATAGTCCTAGGTTGGTTCTAATTAAGGGTAGTAAACTCACGTTTTTAGATGATCATTATTATGTATATGTTTGAGATAAACTTCATACTTTCAAATTTACATTATCTTTTTTTTTCTTCACATGACCATATCATTCTATTCTTTAATTTATTTTGTAAAGGAAACTTACTCTTATCGTATCATTCTCTTATTTAATTTTAGAGACATGATTTGTTTTGAATGTTTATAAATATTTCTTTTTGTCTAACAAATATTTTGAATACATTGTTGTATGAAATTATGAATTAGTAATTTTTAATATATGTATATTTTGAATGTATGTAATTGTGTCTTAGTAATTGGTTGGTGATGAAGAAAGGAGACAATTTTGTCAAGAATTAATTTGTACTTTGAAAGATGATTTATTCTACACATCTATTTCATTTAATTATAGGTACCCCAACTTTTGACAAATAATTTATTCTTAAGAGTGTCCCTTTGGATATTACTAAATATAGCCATAAGGAAAGAGGGCAAGACAGATGAAAGGAGAGAAAGACAGTCAGTGAAGGGAGACAGAAGATTGCAAGGGAAGCCATCAACTGTAAGGAGATGATGGAGAACAATAAATGGATGGGAAGTGGGCGCCTCGACCAAGGACGACACACAAAAGAATGGGAGGTGGATATAGAAACGTGGCAAGTGGAAGGTACCTCGGTTATGAGGATAGGTAGTTGGGAGAGTAATTTATAAAAAAAGTGGCAAGACAGAAGGATGATTGCATGTAGCAAGCTAAGGAAGAATGTGTGGACGAAGTAGTAGGTGAATGCCGAGAGACGGGGCATGATGACCAACAACTAGAATTCATCTGCAACACCTGGTATGTAATGATAGGCCCCCCTGTGTCGATAGGGCAACAATGCCATGAAAATGGAGAAGAATTTAGAAAATAAAGAGAGAAGTATTGAATGTAATAGGAAAATATTGGTTCTCTACTAAAAAAGGAGTATCTGGTCTTTCAGTTGAGAAAAGGAATGAAAAATATTGAGTGTTCAAGTATAATTTCCTATTAACATGGTATGGGCTCATCTTGATAGCTTCGCTAGAAGGGTGGGAGGGAAGAAACAAACCCCACAATGGGCTTGGCTAGTCCTGTAATAGAAAAACACTGTCGAGTCTTGTATATGCTGATAATGTCATGGTATAATGGGATTGTTCTCCTGGATGGGTGGGGATGGGAGAGGGTAGTGTGAGAGGCCTGGGGGGAAACCAAACTTGGGGAAAACACAAGAGAGCCTACCAGAAGGAGCCATTGCATAATTGAGTAGAGGAAAGGCCTAGGGGCCTCTGCAAGCTCTTAGGGGAGTTGTTGCCCCCAGGACCTCGGAGTGGAGATAGCTAGGAACTGGAATTGGAAAAAAAGCCAAGGGAGGATATCATGGAGTTGGGTGGGAAACTCTCAGCAAGGGGATAGGAAACTAGAATAGTGGGTTAGGAAAGGGCTAACTCTAGACAAAATGGGTAGTGCAGGGAAGGAGAAAGAGAAACCTGGGAAGTCCCTCGGTAGTGATGGCATTTTAGGTAAGCCACAACATAGAAAAGAGAAGAGGGTGTCCATCCTAGTGGCGGAATGGTTGAAACAACTCAACTCCCCTGATGACGTAATAAAACCTCTAGCATACTAGACCATGAGCGAGGAGGGGGTCACATGGGGAGACCCTGGGGAAAGGGAATCAAGGGGGGCATAGAGCCAAGGAGCGAGGTTGTAACGGAGTGGCTGCAAACACAGAAAATTGAGATGATAAGGCCAAAACACAGACCAAAAAGCAATGGAAGAACACTATGGATAAAAAATTTCTTGATTTTAATGATTTCTTACAAGTTCACATTACCAGTAATATTAATTACAATGTTTTCCATGCCCCGAAGCTCTGACAATTGAAACAGAAAGGCTTCAAGAGTGCATGGATTGTAGGAAACGGAAATGGAAAAAGATGGTATAAGAAGGCATGTAGCAGGAATGAAAATGGAGTAGAAGAGTAGGAAAAAAGATAGAACATAAAATGAAAGGCCGGGAGGCATCAACGAGAAAACTACAGATAAAAAGGGGAAGGAGAACCCGACAAGAAGGTATGCATAATTTACTCAATTCCTACTATGTAGGGACCCCAACAGAAGTAAAAACAGTAATAACAGAATGGAAGGGGGAGTTAAATTCCAATATAGAAAATGAAGAAATCCCAATACAAAATTGAGAGCTAATAATTCAAGATCTGGGCCACACTCGAGGTCACCAAACATTGTTTAGGCAGACCATCTAGCAATATTGGGTAATGAAAAACCTTCTAGCCAAAGAAATGATAACTTACAAGGACGGGGAAGAGATAGAAGTGGATAGGCAAGAAGAACCAATCTTGAAACATCTCCAAAAGGAAATCTAGTCAGTTCAAATGTAGTAATATCATCAAAACCTCTGCTTGAAGAGAATGGAAAATCAGATCCAGACATTGTTGCAGAGTGTAGAAATTCCCACTGTAGATTAACAGATTATGCGATATACTAAAGCAAAATACAAGATCTACTTCTACAACAAACTTGTGGAAGCTTAATCGAATATGAGCAAAGATCAAATAGAACGCATATAACTGAGAATGAGAGAGCAATCACACACGAACATAGAAGAATACTCTGGGGAAAGCCTTAGCTAAAAACCTTGATCTCTATATTATCATACAAGTGGAAATATGTCTGGATCACACAAAGCTTTAGCTCACAAGCTATCCAGCTATTAGTATAATCCCTCTACTGCTCGTAGTTAGTCAAATGCTTCTCACAAAACTTCTCCTCTGCTCTCCAAGCCTCTCATTTCCTTGTCCAGTTTCTCCTGGGGTCCAATGCTGCCACCTGTGTGAATTGGCTTCTCACACTGCTTACTAAACTCATAAGTAACTACGTAATACTGAAGGAGATAATTCCTTCTACATGGATGAGTTTCCTATATAGGAAAAATCCTCCAACTGATAGTACACGGTCCCATCATCTAATTGCAACTAGGTCTCTGACTGCACTGACATGCATGAGTTATTCATGAATGAATATTTAGTTATAAAAAATTGCAATAGTTACATGCATGCATGCATTAAATAACTGAACTCACAATTAATTTCGCAAACTGTTGGAACTAATCTAATTGGACTTAACTCACTTAACTGTGCTAACTAATTACAACTGAAAGTACAACTCATCCTGATCTACTTTAATGAAGGGATAACCTCCTCAATCAAAGGAGAATCTATTGCATGTCTTCACATAGACTTCATGTTTGATTTTCTACAACTAATTTATTCAAGATGAATTAATTAATTATTTTTCAAACAACTGCTAAGATCAAACTCCAATTTTAATTCTCAATTTTAGTTTAGGGACTAACTAAAATTGGAATGTATCTCGAAATGCTATTTATATCAATGATATTTATAGCATTTCTATCTTATCATTCCTTGTTGCTATATCCAACACTGGTACGTGAGATGCTATTTATAGCATTTCTATTTCTAGCATTTCTTGTTGGCATTTTCAACACAGAGTGAAGCACTTGGGTCAAGTGCAAAAGAGTCGGCTCCGGTAGAATCATCAGATGATTGAAGTAGAGATCCAGATAGTTAAATTTTGTTATTATGTCAAATAGCATTTACTTTTCAAGTATAAAGTATATAGTAGATATAGCAGCAAATGTAGCCTAGATGATAAGAATTAAACTCTTTACATGTTGGACAACTTTTGATGCGGATCAATGGCCAAGAGAGCTGGTTTCTGCGAGAAGTATTTTGATAGACATATTTTACTACCTATTTATGGAAAATTAATAGAAAAAGGAAGTACTACCAAGCTTACACAAAAAAAAAAAAAAAAAAAAAAAAAAAAAAAAAAAATTATAGACATCACATCTTTTGACAACTAATTAATTCTTAATAGTGTCCCTCTAGATATTACTAAATATAGCTTGAAACATAATTTTAATAATGTACATCCTCAAGATTACTCTTGAAATAATTTTTTTCTTTGCAAACGTTTGAAATAATTGATTTGTTTCAAGAATATTATGATTAATATTTTTTTATCTATAGTTTGTTTTGCAAATTCAAGAAATAATGTATTTTTTTATTTTTTTTAAATGAGTGGTAAAGTTTACAAATTCTCTAAACTATCTTCTTCTCCCAACAATTATCACGTCACCATTTCTATATATGTTAAAAATATATCTTGAATAGCATTTTGGTAAAAAAAATTGGGAAGCTATTTGTTTTTAATGTTTATAAATATATTTTTTCTTGTAATTGATATTTTTAATATATTGTTGTACGTAATTTTCTATTAGTAGTTTTGAATATATGTAATCGTTTTGAATGTTTGTAAATATGTCTTTTCCCCTAATCAATAGTATTGTTGACTACAACTGTTTTTTAGTAATTTTGAATATATCCAATTGTATAATGAGTTGGTGATAAAGAAGGGATACCATCTTATCCAGAATTAATATGAACATTATAGATTGCACGTTGTAGGAGGACTGCTTTTGCACATCTATTTAATTTAGGTTCTATTTCAATACATCTATTGCATTTAACTCTAAGTATCTTAACTTTTAACAATTAATTAATTATTGTTTAAGTCTCTCTAGGTATTACTAAATGTATCTTAAAATATAATTTTAATAATTTACAACCTCAATATTACTCTCGAAATAATTTGTTTCTTTGCAAATATTTTAAATAATTGATTTGCTTCAAGAATATTTTGTTAATTTTTTTAAATCTCTACTTAGTTTTGTAAAGTCCAAAAAAAATATATTTTTGAATTTCATTTAATGAGTGGCTAAGTTAATGAACTCTCTAAATTATTCACATATCCATTGTGTATACATCTTCAAGATTGATCTTGAATAATATTTTGATGAATGTTTTAAGATATAATTTATTTTTAGTGTTTATTAATATATCTATTCCTATAATAAATATTTTGAATATATTGTTGTATGTAAGTGTTTCTTAGTAGCTTTGAATATATGTAATTGTTTTGAATGTTTATAAATATATCTTTTTCTCTAATAAATATTTGAATTTATTGTTTTTTACAATTTTATGTTTGTAATTTTAAATATATGTAATTTTGGATACATTTTGAATAGATGTAATTATCTATTACTAATTAGATATAAGGGAGACCATCTTGCCAAGAAAGAATTGATTTGTAGTTTTCAAGAGCACTAATTCTCTACATCTATTTCATTTAATTCCAAGTATCATAAGTTTTGACAGCTAATTAATTATTAATAGTATTAGTGGAGGTATTACTAAATATATCTTGAAGAGTATTTTTGATAATTTATTGCCGCAAGATTACTCCAGAAATAATTTTTTTATTTGTAAATGTTGGAAATAATTCATTTCCTTCAAAAATATTTTGATGAATTTTTTTAATCTATAGTTTATTTTGTGAAGTGAAGAAATAATGTATTTCAATTTTTTTTTAATGAATGTCTAGGTTTACAAATTGTCTAAATTATCTACTTATTGAAACAACTGTAATATATTTGAGGGATTAGTAATTCTTCCAAATAAGTCCTCATAAAGAAAACCATACATGTTTATTGAGGGCATTGTTATATTACTCTCAAGACAACTAGGTAGAAAGCCCCACCAAACAAATCAACAATTATGAGGATTCGAATACCTCAGACCAAACTTTTTCTCCGACTATCCTCAAAAGGACAAACACAATATATTGTGAACCTAAGACACCAATGTCCCAAGAACCAGAAGAGATGAAGGAGATGCAAGATAAAGGAAGTTGGAAGACCGTAGAGAAAAAAAAAAGATACAGCACCAATCTCCCCAAGGAAGATGAGGAGCCAGATAATTGAAGACTAAGAAAATTATAGGTCCCATAGACCAATTTGGTCTCAATGGACATTAACCACCACCACCACCACCATCATCATTTAATTAGTGAAGTGATTTATTATGTGAATTATTTTCATCTTAATATTTCTTACCAAGTCATTTTTGTAAGATAAATTAATCTATATTTTTATTTCATCACGCCTCAATTTTCTATATATATTAAAAATAGATGTTGAATAGGATTTTGATGAAAATTTTTGAGAGACGGTTCATTTTGAATGTTTATAAATATATATTTCCTCTAATAAATATTTTGAATATATTGTTTTATGAAATGTATTTCAATGTTTTGGATTGATTAAATTCTGGGTCAAGGTTAAGAGAAAGTGATAAATGAGAAATCCTTTTAAAAGTTTGATTAAAATGAAACTATAGACTAAAATGTTGTAGTTAGGAGACATTTTCATTTTAATTTATATATCTCATAAAAATAAGTTTCTAATCATGATTGATTCATAATTATAGAATTATCTTGTGAATTATGTTATACTATATTAAGTTTGCAAAATATTAATTTATTTCCTACATTGTTAAGTAGGTCATGTATAAAAATCTAAAATTTTCAAATTTATGTCAAAGATCAGCATGATGTTTACTAAAATTCTACAATATTTGAAATTGAAGTTATGAGTGTGCAATTAACTTAATTATTTAACTACCTCTTTCATTCAATGTTTGAAGAGTATTTTCACTATAATTACGTTGGGATAGAAAATAAAATCTTTATTATTTTTTTGTTGTAATTGTATTTATTTAAATTAAAATGCATAATATCAAATTTTGCCAAAGATACACATAATATTTATGAAAATTGTACAATACTTAAAATTGAAATTATGAATGTGTAATTAGCTTAGTAATTTAAATACCTCTTTCATTCAATTTTTGTAGAGTATACTCAATGTATTTAGGTTATAATTTTTGTAGAGTATACTCAATGTATTTAGGTTATAATTGTATTTATTGAAGTTAAATGCACAATTGTAATCATTGCCTTGAAAATCTCATCGAGAACCTAGATTATATATAGCTTAATCTTTTCAGAATAATAAGCTTACAAAAATAGTAAGTGAAATTGGAATTTCTTGAGACATCGATTTAGTAGTTTACTAACACGTTACATAATTTCTTTATAACCACTTTTTATCTCACACTACAAAAATTGAGTTTCAATTTCTTTATGAGAAAAGTAGTTAAAGTAATAGGCCACTCCATGTGAAAAAAAATATATAAAATTCATTCCGAACCAAAATATTTCTAATTTTTAATTTCTTAAAATGATTTTATGAACTTCAAAAAGAGTTATATAGCTATTCTAATTTTTGGAAAAATGTTAAAATTTACTTCAACAATATTTTATCATATCATTATTTTTTATTTAAAATATATTTTTTAAATATATATATGAATTTAGCATCTGGAAAAAATAAATAGTTGATTGGCATAAATCGTAGTTTCAAATCCAAAAATCAAAATTTAAAATTATGTGAGTAAACAGGTTTGTTAAATCTCCGGTCAACAACTTTTACGATCTAAAACTCGGGGACAGACGCGTTTGGCCTATCTACTCCATTCTACTTCCTGAGGATTTTAAAAAATTCAAAATAGCGTTCTACGATTAATTATTATTTTTATTCTTATATATTTTCTTTTTTATTTTTATTAGACTTGATATTTTTTATTAAGTAAACATTTAAGTTTTTTAATTTAATTTTAAAATTTTATGTGTGAATTTATGTTGAGGGCGAAAATATTTGTATATTTACTAATTTTTTTGTTATAAAATGTGTCTCTCCACTTAATTATGGCTTAATATTGAATATTAAATATCAAATAAAGTTAATATAAGTATTAGATTATATCAATATTAAATACTAGCATTAATAATAATGTTAATTTTATTATTAATATCAATACCAATGTAACATGACATTGATGTTAGCATTAATATCAATCTTTGTTACAACAATGTTATTATCAACATAAATGTAATACCAAAACCCCATTTTCAACAATGAATTTTTAATAGCTGTAAACAAGTTAAACACACATACATTGAATGAGAGATTTCACTTCACATTTGTTTCTTTAAAATATGGTTTATAATATTAGTGTTTACAATATTAGGGTTATAATGATTGGGTTTTTAAGTGAATCATATTTGTGAATAAAATTATGGGTATTTTTCAAGGAAAGGAAAAAAAAAAAAAAAGAATTTAATATTAGGTCTCTATAATATTTAGTTTAATATTAAATATTAAATATTTAAATATTGTTAATATTAATATTAAATAATAGTGTTAATATTAATATTAATGTAAATTTTAATATTAACATTAATGTAACCTCAATCATTAGATTTTATTTTTAATATTAGTTTCATCAATCTTATTAGTAACATTAATAGAACTCCCAAACTCTATTTCCAACAATGAATTTTCAACAAGTAAAACACCCAATTAATATACATTGAACTCGAGATTATACTTTACATTGTTTTTCTTTAAAATATTGTTTATAATATTAGGGTTTATAATATTGGTGTTTAATAAGACAATTTATATTATTACATTTATAATATATAGGTTTTTGATATTTGGGTTGTGAATATTACGGTTTTTAAAATTTCCTTTATAATGTAATGTTTAATATTAGTGTTTTTAACATTGGGTTAATATATAGTTTATAATATTGAGTTTTTAATATAGGATTTATGATATTATCTCTTAATATTAGGAATTTAATATGTAACATTTATCATATTGGATTTAATATTCAATACTAAATAATAGTGTTAAAATCAATATCAATTTTATTAATATAAAACCCAAACCTTATTTTCAATAACAAATTTTTAAACCAGTAAAACATCTAGTAATATACATTAAACAAGATATTATACTTACATTATTTTTAATTAAAATATGGTTTCAAATAGTGTGGATTTTTAATATTTGATTTATAATATCAGTATTTATATATTTGGTTTATAAAATTAGCTTTAGAATATTGAGTTTTTTATTATATATGGTTTTATATTATTACAATTTATATATTTAAAGTTTACAATACTAAAATTTAATATTTACTAGTTAATATATCACAATTATTAATATTGAAATTAATATTAAATTATAAATAATGTTAAAATATATATTAAATAATGTTAATATTTATGTTAATGTTATTATTAACATTAATGTAACAACGAAACAAACATTCCAATAATGAATTTTGAACTGTTATAAAAAATTAAAACAATATGCATTGAATAGAAAATTATATTACACATTATTTTTCTTTAGAATACAATTTATAATAAAATTTATAATATGATGTATTTAGAAAATTCACTTTATAAAATTATGATTTATAATATTTGAGTTTTTAATATAAATGTGTTATGAAAATGTACTCATAAATACATTGGATACAATATTTGAGTTTTTAATATAAATGTGTTATGAAAATGTACTCATAAATACATTGGAGTTGTAGGAAGTGGGATTTCTCTTTAAGAAATATAGCTTTACCAAGTCTAAAAATAATTAGAACAAGATTGAACCGTTCTCATCATAAACATCATGGAAATTTTCGATGAAGTGAAGATCTACTTCACTTATGTTTCTCTAATCCTTTTTTTCATTCTCTACCATCTCGATTTATATATATAGAGAACCTCTCCTAAGGTTTCATTATTATCACTTTTGAGTGTTTAAACAAACTCCCTATAAAAAATTAACCTTGGTATCACACCTTGGTATCAAGCTGTAGCACAACTTGATTTATATAACCCATGTATTCAAATTCCATAGAATTATCTAACTGTTGTCACTATAAGACTAGTTTCATAATTGTTTTAACTTCGAAAATATTATCATACATAATTTTAAACACCGGGGACCATGTGGTAGTATTTGCATATGGAAATATTTCATGCCTCGCACATTATTTTCAATGTAAATCTCATTGCTTGATTTATTATAAATCTCATCAGGAAGGTTAAAGTTATGCTTCCATACCATATGGTCAGACCAATCCATAACTTGTATTAAGATTCGATGATAATGTCGTGTGGCGAACTTACGAAACCCTTGGTATGCCCACACATAGATCGTGCACATGATTAGGGTTGTAAATGGACGACCGAGGAAAAAAAAATCTTTTGTGGGTAACTACCCGCCACGATTGCGCCTCTTCGGTCTCATTTTCTCATTTCATGCCCACGAATGGGCTTTGCAACTTTTGGTTGTGCCAAACACTCGATTCCTTGATTTTGCCTTCGTTGCTTTGCTCCTTATTTTATGAACTCACTTAGATGAGTTGTTGTAGAGGACTAAAATTTCGGAGTTAATGTTGATGGTATCTCACACAATGCCTCCAGTTTTACTATGATTTTCGTCCTAGGTAATTTCTCTAATTTATATGATTTATTTTATTTCAATTTTCTCAAGTAGTTACTCCCATAATGATTGTTTGGCTCACAAGAATCTGCTATGTTTCAAATAAAACCTTGAATACAGGGTTTTTGGGTTCAGATAAGTGCCACATATTTTTTTCAAATTGTTGTGGAATTTGTTTTAAGCTCCAGATAAGACTCTCCAGGTCGTATCTACCGAGTAAAATTTTATATTCCTAGAACCCCACATTTTTTGTTATATACCCATATTAATATCTATTTTTAGTCGAGGTATAACAATTCCTTCCTTGGAGGATGCAAGTTTTCGATGACATAATCATTCTCTAAACTATTTAAGGTGAACCCTAAAAAGATTATAGATTCCAAATTGACTTTAAACCTTCAGTACACCATATGCATTTATGATATAGGGTGTTCCCCTCAATAATAAATTCTTTTTTTCTTTAATTTAATTCCAGGTTCTGCTTATCCTCTCGAAGGATCCTTTCTTAGTCATTACTAGAATGGCATCATAACATTTCTTTGAGAAACTTTATTCATTGCCTTGCTTCGAGTATCTTACATATTTACAATTATTTTCTAGGGCTCTCAACCACAAGGCCAAGACCCTACCTGGGTTTTACTTATGTTCAAAGGGTTAACTCTTCTAGAGTTCTATAGCTTGCAAGTTGAGCCTCCTCCCTTGGCAGGTTGATGAGAAAGTTCTGGAACAATATTCTTTTTATTTTAATAATATTATCATTTGTGATGGTTATGGGCATGGTCACTTGACCAATAGCTTAGTTCAACCAAGATAAATTTCATGTGGCCTTTACGCCTAGGTTTTATACTGATATCTTGAAAATTTGGAATCGGTCCTTTTAGTTATGTGAACAATATTTTATACAAATCTATATGTTGTTGAAAGACGGAAACACTTGTATAATTTTCTTCATAGTATAAGGTAATGCATCAGCACCCTAGCTTCTACAGGAGTACCATTCTCATGTAGTTATTTCATTTCATTCTAAAAAAATACCAACAAATGGTTTTTATACATATGTATTACTCATACATGCAACAAAGTTTACTTTATAGTTACCATTTCCATGTCTATGTAATTTTAGTAGATTACTCATGAATTTCCTCATTATATTCCCTTACATTCCTTCTATCTTCTTTTGTTAGCTTATTTTTTATATACATAATAACTTTTCATTGCCCATGAAGTGATTTAACTATGTGCAAATAGTTACATCTCTTTCTTTTAACTACTACTGGTTAGTCTATGAGATTCCGTGAGACTTGTAACAGGGCTTACCTCTTCTTCCTTACACCAATTTATGAAACCCTAGGATTATTACCAAACCATATGGGAAGGTTGTAATATTTTACACCTTTCCTATGTGGTAACTAACCTAATTCACCAACAAGTATTATTACTATATATAGTATACATAGACATATACATGGTTCCGAGTATGCATCACATACTAATTCATTTTGGGTTCTTCTTAAATATGTTCTCCTATAGTTATCATTTACATACAATAATAACAACAATAAAAACATAAACATAGTAGCCACAAATCCCTTCTCATCCTTAGAGTGTTGCCTTTCCTTTTTTTAAATAAGTACCCTTACCTCTACACATTTGTCTTCCAGAGCCCCCTCCAACTTATTTATCACTTTATACATAGAACTATCACTTGTACACAAAATTCACAAGCTTACAGAAGTAGTCTCCCATGTTACAAGTTAGTTTATAACTCTATAGAAATTCATGATCAATAGTCAATTTATTGCTCCATAATCCTATCCTTTGATATCTTTATGTATGGAATAGGCAACAATAACTAAATTTACCACATTATTTTCAAATATTTCTGTAGGAAATTTGAGGAGAGCTATCTTGGTCCTCCCAACCCTAAGCTGGTTTCTTTCTCTTCTAAACAAGCTACCCGCAATCTAACCTCTTCCCTGAGAAAGAAAAAATATAATGAATTTTTCACTTTCTTTTTGAGAAACTAGATTCTTTTAAACCTCTAAGTGGTGTCCTCGCGTTCCAACCACTCTAAGTTCTCTCCCACTAGTTTTTCTTTTTTAATAAAGAATATTGTCTTTCTCTCCCAAAGGATTCCTAAGAAAATCCAGATCCATGGAATTTATCTTCAGAAATGACATTTTTCTAGTCTATCCCTTTTCTTATTCTTCTCAATAATTCAAATAGACTTTTTTTTTTTCCTTTCCTACCCTCCTCTTTGGGTATAATTTCTTCAAACTATTTCCCTAACAAGTAGGAGTTAGTTTTGGGAAAGCTTCTCTCATGTCTTTTTCCAATTCCCAAGTGACCTATTTAGGCCCAAATTTCTCTGATTTGGCTTTGAATTGAGCAATGTTTTTTAGTCATAAAGTATTTTCCCTTCAATCCAAAATCTATACAGATTCAAGCTCGAATTCTCCTTCAAGTTCAACATCTACAACATTCCAATTAAATACATGATTAGGATTAGATATATATTTCTATAATAAAATACATGAAATACATTATGTATCTTAAGATTAGTAGGTAAAGCTAATTGATATGCTATCGGTCTCCCTGTGGCCAGTATTTCGAATGGCCCACAATATCAAGTAGCCTACTTAGGACAATTTCCCAACTTTAGAGAACTTTTCATAGGTTGAACTTTTAAATACACAAGTTCTCCTACTCGAAACTAATTAGGAGTTATTTTCATGCTTGCATAGTTTTGTTGTCTGTCCTAAACATCTTTTAGATTTGCGTGATTTATTTTACCATTTTCTCCATTTCCTGTAATAGGTCTAGTCCTAACACCAATCGATCTTCCATTCAGCTCTAACTTAGGGATACGTGACATCATCTCCCATATAATTCCTGAAAATGACTCATTTTTAAAGATTGATAACCATTGTCATACACAAACTCCACCAAATGTTTGTAATCCTCCCATTTAGATGGTTGGCTCATTAAGTACATTTACAACATGTCTTCCAAAATTTGATTAACTCTTTTAGTTTTCCCATCCGTATGTGGATGATATGCAGTACTAAATTTCATTTGACTTCCCATTCCTATAAATAGGTATTTCCAAAAATTCAAAGTGAATTTTGGGTCCCTATCTAAAATGGTCGCTTTCAGGTATGCAAGGAAACTTAAATATTTCTCTCATGAATACATAAGATACTTATGCAACCTTGTATGTAGACTGTATAGTAATAAAATTAACAACTTTAGTTTGTTTGTCAGTTAGTACCATAATAGCATCATGTTGTCTCTATGTTTGAGGCATCCATGTAATAAAGTCTAGGGATATCACCTACCATTTCCATTCTGGAACGGGCAAAGGATTTAACACATCAGTTGGATGTTGATTTTTTGTTTTCACTTGTTGACACTCATGAAATCTCATCAAATATTCAACCACCCGCTTCTTCAGTCTAGGACAAAATAATTATTTTTTTAGAGTTGTTATCATTTCCTGGTATCCTAGATGCCCTGCAAAGGGTTTCTTGTGTTGTTCATCTATAATTAATTGTTTAATTTCAATATTATCTAGTCTATAAAGTTTGTTTTTATACATTAGCAACCCACTTTTGTGGACTTGATAATCAATCCATTTCTCTAAATAAATTGTAGTCTCCAATTTTGTACATATATGCTCATATTTTTTATTTGTTAAAACTACTTCTTTAAACTTTTTTGGCAGATTTGTTTCACTTTAATTAATATAATATTCATAAATTTGTTTTGGTGTCTATATTAAAGAATCCACTAACCTTTTTCTCCTTGCTCTTGATGTGTCTAATGTCAAAGTCAAATTCACTTAGGAAGGTCATCCACCTAGCTTGCCTAGTGTTCAATTCAGGTTGGTTGAATAAATACTTCAGACATATATGATCTATAATAAATGGAATATTCTTCCAATCAGATAGTGTCTCCACATCTTGAGAGTGTGGATCACTGCTGCTCTCCACGCCATACACTACATAATTATTTTCATGCTCTTTTCATTCTTGTGACTTGTAAGCCACCACATGACCCCTCCCACATGAGCACACCTCCTAAGCCTTCCAAACTTGTATCTATACACACATCAATATCCTTTTCTAGATCTACTATTTTAAATAATAGAGAAATAGTTTGCAACTATTTCAGCCTTTCAAAACTTTCTTGCCATTGTTGTGTCCACAAAAATTTTAACCCTTTCTTATGTAACGAAGTAATTAGGTATACCAACTTGGAAAATCCTTTAATGAACCTACGGTAATAACCATTTATCCCCTTATATAATATTATATCATCCATGACCATTGGTACCAATCATTGTAAGATTGCCTTCACTTTCTTAAGAGCTATTGCTATCCCATCTTTTGAAATTACATGGCCTTAATATTGTATCTGATTTTGGAACTCACATTTGTTGAATTTCACATATAGTTGGTTGTCTCGCAAAGTTCATAGTATTATTTGTAGATGATGTTTGTGTTATTCCATTGCTTTTGAGTATACCAATATAATGTCAGTAAAAAATAACACAAATTTGTCAAAACAAATTCTAAACATGTTGTTCATTAGACACATTAAATTAGAAGGCGCATTTCTGAGGCAAAATGGTTACACTATGAACTCATAGTCTCCATAATGGGTCCTAAACACTATCTTTGGTATAACTTCTTCTCTGAATCTTAATTGGTGGTATCCAGACTACAATATATTTTGGAGAAAAGTGCTACCCATTTAACTTGGTAAAAGATATCATCAATCTAGGGTAGAGGGTATTTATTCTTGATTGTTAGTTTGTTTTACTATTGGTAATCAATACATAATCAAAAAATTTCAATCCTTCATTTTAACAAAAAGCACTAGTGTGCCCTATAGAGGTACACTCAGCCTAATACATCCCTTACTTAACAACTCTTCCAGTTGAATTTTTAGTGCCATGGATTCTAGTACCATCATTCAGTAAGGGCTTTGAACACCGTTGTAACTATGAGTATCAATTATATTGATAAATCTATCCCCCTCTTAGGTGGCATCCTCAGAATCTCTTTCAAAAACACATCCTCAAAGTATCTTATCACTTCTAACTTTTATTAAACCTTCTCTATTTTACCCAAGGATTGATTTTCTACCTTAATGGAAAAAATTTGATATGCCTTTTTGGAATATTTCCTTAACTATAATGTTGATATTTTTTTAATGGAACCTAGTCTAAATATACCCTTTATAATTTGTTTTTCTCCATAGTCTATTACATAAGTGATTTTTTTCTCTAAACAGTTAATAAGGGCTTTATAACTTTCCAATAAGTCCATCCCTATCAAAAAGTTGTAAGAACCCAATGCAAATACTTTTAAATTAATTTCCTTTTGTTTTCCATCCATCATACTACATAGGCTTTAATTTGGTTAGTAACTCTTCTTTTTTCTCCTATGGCTACTTGTACCAACTAGGGATTCTTATATTTTTTAGACACTAGCATGTAATTTTCTATGACTTTAGGACTAGCATAGCTCAAACTGACACTAAGATCAATTAATATGAAAATAGTTTGGTAAAAAATCCTACCTTCTACTTCTACCATAGTGGAATGGAGCTCCACTTTTTGTTCCTCCAGTGTTGCACTAATGAACGAAATGTTCCTCGATAGGTCATTAACCATAGAGGCTTCTTGAACATTTTGCAGGCATTGAATTCTTTTTGTATTGTAGGGATAGTTTTGTATGAGGTGGCATTCACCACAACCATAGCATTTTAATGGATCCCTTCCTTCCCATTAGATCCCTTATTAAGTTAAGTCTATTTGGACCCTATTTGGGTCTACACTTGTGACCTTTGGGTTTGGCCATTATTCTTAGTATAATTTTGTTTTTGTCCTCCCTTTCCATTATACTTAGGTATTCCACTTCCCCTCCTTTATTCTTTTGTATGAACCACTCTTTCTCTTTGTTTAGCCATGTTTTAAATTTTTCGTTCTTATGTTTAGCTTGTTGATAACAAATACTTACGTTATGAATAAAGTCATCCATAGTATTGGTGTTATCATAATCAATTCATTATTTAAAGGAGTGGGGTAGGAAGCTTATGAATTGTTGAACTTTTGCTTTTTCTTCCTTTATGTAATGCACATAATATACCAAATGTGTAAATTTGGGTATCAATTCATCCATGGACATTTTTCTTAATTTTAAATCATGAAGCTCTTTCTCCCAACCATCAAAATATTTTTTTGTAAGGTATTTGTCTTTAAAAGAAAAAGCTAAAACTCTTCCCAATTGACTTATTTTCCTTCCAATTTGTGGAATTTTTAGACCTTTTCCCATTACAAATATTATTTTCCCTAGATTGATATGTGGTCAGCTTAGCTTTTAATTCATTTGTATATTCATATGGAAATATTGGTTTGTGTTCAACAACCATGCTTCCATCACTTCCTGATTTCCCCATCATACATTGGGGGTGTGATTTTCCAAAAATCTCCATTGAGCTCTACTTTAACTTTCTTCTCTCGTCAATTTTGAATCTTAAACAAACTATGTTCCTCTTCATCAACTTTCTTTCCTTGACTTTCAACTTCTTCCAACACTTTTTGCGCTTAGAAGCCTCTCCGTTATCCTCTCGTCCTTTGGACACTTTTGGAGAAGTAGAATTGGGTCTATATGTTAAGTTTTTAATTTTTTTCTCTTATTTTGCACTAGCTTTAAGTCATCTTTCCCGATCAGCACGAATTTTTTCTTATCAGTTTTCAGTTCCCTCATCATGTTCAATAGTTTTTTGGTGGGAATTTGGGCCTACTGGCACAAATGTACATATATTTCATCCTCATAAATGTGGGTGCCTTTAGTAGGTTCTTCCACAATACCCTTCTTATGTTATTGTGTAATAGAAAGGAAAAATTTTATAAGCTGAACTAAAATATTATGTTTAACCCAAAGCCTCAGCTTTGGAACCATGTCATGGTACCACTTGTCACATCCCGCTCATGGAAAAATACTCGAAAATTATTTAGAATCGCAGGAAATGATTTTTTTTTAAAGAACATAACTTTATCAAGTCTAAGGACAATCACAAATATATTGAACATTTTTGTCATTTCTACAATATTAGTTTATTATTCTTCTAGAGAGCAAGGTATTATTCATATGCATCAATCATTATATACATGTTCACAACCTAACCCTTTTAGTGTTTAACCAAACTCCCTCTAAAAAATAACCTTGGTATTTCTTATACAATACCACTTGATTTATATAGCCCATGTACTCAAATTCCATAGCATGATCACACTATTGTGACTATAAGACTAGTTGCATAATTGTTTCAACTTCGGTAGTGTTATTATACTTATGTTTAAAAATCGAGGTCCATGTGGTATTATTCACATATTGAAATATTTAGTTTCCTTCACATTATTTTCAATGTAAATATTATTGTTTAATTTATCATCAATGTCATTACAGAGTTAAAATTATTTTTCCATACCATATGGTCAGAACAATCCATAACTTGTATTCAACTCTAGTTATAATGTCAACTGGTGAACCTAAGAAATCCCTGGCATGTCCACACACTGAGTATGCATAGGATTAGAGTTGTATATCAATGGCAGATGACAAATGAAATTGATTTTTGGTAACTACCCACTCTCGGTTCTCCTTTATGGTCTCATTTTCTCGTTGCATGCCCACATATGGGTTCTCTAACTTTTGATTGTGCAAATCCTTGATTCCTTGATTTGGACTTCATGACTTAACTCCTTAGTTTATGAACTCAATTTGGTGAGTTGTTTCATAGGATTAATGTTTTGGAGTTAATGGTGATGGTATCCAACGTAACGTACCTCTTGAGCCTACCCAAGAAATTAGCCCTAAGGCTCCATCAATTTAAAGTCTTCTTCATTTACAGTTAAGTTTTAGTGGTCATTACAAGTGTAGTTAACTAAAAAACTATACACATAATATATACAACATCAAGGTAATGAACGTACCTCATAAGCACCATATTAAAGTAATCTTTAGATTAGCCCTTCAGCTTACACCACAACTTGGAAAAAAGGTTAAATTCTAGCATGTAGTTATTAGAACTCTTTGATAACCCTATGCTAGAATAATTAGAATGATGTTTGTGTTTTCTATAAATAACAAGGCTAGGAATCATGATCAAAATCATAATATCCATAACGTAACATGCAAAAGTAGCTAAACTAGCTTCATTATGCATGGCATAAAAAATTGTGAATAATCAATAATACTATTAGAGGCATTCCTCCATAATTGTTCCACATGCATGAATATTTTCCAATGCATCACATAGAACTAGATCATACTATCTTCCTTTATTAAATGTAATGATGATCATAACTACCTTGAAATGCATATGTGATCACACAAGAGTCGCATGCATAATAAATCCATCATTCCCATAAGAGAGGTAATTTATCCATATATCTAAATTGTATGATTTAAAATCATAATAAGTAAGGATTAACATAAAGCATATACCATGCAAGTGAATCTAACCCGAATGGAGGAGAACACCTGTAAATCTGCTCTTATGTAAACATCTCATATAATTCATTCAGTCATTCTCATGGTGAAGAAACTTAAGAAAATCATCTCGTAGACAAACTAAACTATAGCAGAGGGAGACTAAGAAATTAACATATAAAACATCCATGCAAGATTATCCAACTAGGATAGCAGAGGAACATCACTTGGAGAGTGGAGCACCACCACCCAACCATGAATCACCTCTGATTCCCCCCGAGCTGAGGTTCTTGTAATGGATCAGCTGCCTCCAATTTATCTATGCAATGGGTATTTAGAACCGTCTTTCATGATATATTTTCCATTAGCAGCATCCTGCATTTATGGATTTTTATCCATTTTCCTCGGTCTTTTTTGGAAAATCTCACCTTTATCTCCCACGAGGCTTTTCCTCATAAAAGCTTGCCTTTATCTCCCACAAAGCTTGTATGCTTTTCTTGATGGATATTTATCTCCAATCCATCCGATAGTGATTTATATCCAATCCATCCGATAGATATTTATATCCAATCCATCCAAGCTTATCCAAAATCACATCTAGAACCTCTTTATCATGAAATATTTATCCTATCCCATTCCTCAATGGGATATGGAAAAAATCTCATCTCTTGGTGTCTCACACCTCCAAGCGATTAATTTATTAATTATTTAATAATGTATTTGATTTTCATTTTACACACCACACCTCGCTTTCCTCATCTTAGGTTACAATAGTCTGACACATAAGGGAGGGGTGTTACATACTCCCCCCCTTAAATTTTACACCATCCTCAGTGGATTACTGCATCCTCGTTCACAGGTAGTTGTCTCTGAATCCATGTCTTCTATGGCCTTTCTATCTGATGCAAATCTAGTGATATATGTCGGTTACAAGGGGTGTTTCTAGCACATCTTCTTCCATAGCTACCTGTAACCTTGGTTTCAAACAATTTGTAAGAAAATTTAGATGCAGAAATTAAACTTGGTTTACCATAATCAACATCATAAGTTGATACACAATACTACTAAAGTAGTTATGGCTTATATTTCCCATTATTAATTTTATTTGAAGTATGCATGTTCTCTTCTTGCATTCTCCAAGCCTTTTTGTTCTTGCCTAACCACTTGCTTCCTACAATTTCTCTGCATACAACAAGTGAGTTAGCATATTTTCCACATCAATATGCATAAAACATCATAATAGGTTATTTCACATATAACCATCATAACCATATAACCCATCATAATCATATGTATGTCAAACTGCAAATAAACCATTGTTACTTATCCTTTAACCACTTCTTAATTTCCTTCTTTTGTGCAACCTCCAGGTCGGTTTCCCTACCAAACACCCACTGAGTGTCTTCATGCATACCTACACACAAGGTGTATTACCCACATAGTTATACATATCATGTTTTAGTCATGCCATACATATATCCATACCGGTACCATATGTATTGCTTGTACATAGTACAATCCGTGCGACTCCATATCCTACCAATGTCTATAGCACCACTTTCATGACATACACTTATCCACATATTTTAAATCATGTTAGCATTATGCCCAAGATTCCTCAATCTATTATGGTATGTAGAACAAACTATGTTCAATTTCTTGCTAAGGACTTTCATGGACCTATTCGTTATCTATAGAAATCACAATGCACACTATAATAGTATCATAACAGTCATCATGTATACTATAACTCAATCATACCCCTAACTTTTAGTTTTGGGATTTAATTTGTCACGTGTACCAGGTTTTAACAATATGAAATGCATCATAAAGCAGACTATGATACTCAGTCTATATAGATACTTGAAGTCTCATGCCCCTCAGAACAACTTTGGTTAGTTCTTAATAATCATTCCATACTTAAATAATCTGGTAATAGGATTTCCTTCTTCCAACACCTTGTTGGTTATGATAAGTTTCATGTAGGTCTAACATTATGGTTCAATAGTATGCATTTTTATACAACTCCAATATACGCGTTATAAGTGAAAACTTATACTATTCTCCACTTCATATCCTTAAGACAAAGGGATTGGTTATCTCATATTACTTGACGCATGTGTTATGCTAACATTAGATTTTTAGGTAATTATGCAAAATCTTTTTTCTTTACCAATTTTCAGATTACTAGCTCAGAGGCATTTTTCGAAGAAGTATGAAGACTTGCTTCTATATTTCCATTATGTATGGATACAATAGGTTGTATCAGTTTTTTCCATACCTACCTAACAATCTCATTTCTTATTTAAGTTAGATTAATATTTAGTTTTTTCCATACCTGCCTAACAATCTCATTTCTTATTTAAGTTAGATTAATATTTACTTTATGACTGTTGCGTTACTCAACCAAAATCCTTTAGATTCCAACCTATACATGTTAAATTAACTATGCATAGTCTATAATAAGGTTTTGTTTCCTTCATTAAGGTGTATTTAGATCATTTTACAGGGAGTTTCTCTTCCCCGTACTATACTACCCAACAACTTATATGTTTATTATTTGTGTCATGATCATATTCCTTTCATTATTGTTAACACATCATAGTTTAATCTTGGATTACTTATCCAAAATCAATTACACCCCTGGTTCTCCAACATATTGGGTAATTTATTCTTTGATTTTATCATAGTTTACTTGTAAGAATTTATCATTCTTGCACATATTAAGGCACATCCATGCAACTCATTGTATCCCACAATGAGTCCTACATGCACTCTCACTTGCCAATGTACAATTCATATTCTTCTAATGTATGCATTACTTCTTAAACAAATTACCATTGTCTTAATATGATGACCATGCTTTTCCATGATCGTCAGTTACTTAACTATCCTATTATAAGCATCTCCTTTCAATCATGTCATTGTATCCACATAAGAGTGTTTATCCACAATTTAAATTTTGTACTTTTTACAAGCTATAATAAATTTTTTAATATTAATAACCATGCTATTTTTCCATTTTAGCACTGCTTCATGTAACATACCGAAGTTATTTCTGGTACTGCTATTCTAGATATGCTCTCCCCCGAGAGCGTCATCTTATCATCAATATAAAATCACAACCAATTTGTGGATTGGTGTATATGGCGGTAGCATTAGGTTAAACAATACCTATGTTTATCATGACTTCATCACATATCATCATCATTCTCAATATCAAGGCAACAATATTCTTCATCTAATCTCAAATTAATTCTAATAGCCATATGGAACATAGCATAAGATCAATTATTCATGCCATATGTGTATATTATAACCATACATAAACAAAATGTAACATCATCAATTTAAGCCACTTGTTAATTATGGCATATAGCATGCAATAACAACTTAGTTATAAGATTTTTTCACATAACATTGACGATTAATATCCTTCTGTTTTCTTATCCAGCCTAGCTCTATATTTTCCAAAATAACTTAATTCTATTGTTTTAAATAGTAGAAATATACTCATAATATGTTCATGCATACTTTTCCTGCTTATCATTAGCATATAATAAGTTATATGTATGTGTGTGTGTGTGTGTGTGTGTGCGCATATATCTATATATGCACACAAAGGTTAGGGTACCACACTCAAGCAGCTCAAGAATGTTCATAACTTGTTGACAAAGATAAATATGTTAATTGTTTGTATTATTCTTCACACTTTGTTGCCACCACATGGCAGTGCAACACCCTCCTTATGTAGTATAAGCCTTGGTTAATTAATTTTGCATTAACATAGCAATTTGTGCAATGAATGGGTATTTGTGGGGAAATGTTCTACTTTTTGTTTTGAGAGTTGTCTTATCTGAATTCATCCCAATACAAGGTGAAGTTTACCATGGTGGTTCAGTACTTATTTGCATCACCCAAAAGAAAGGATACATCAAACATGTGATTCACATGTATCAATGTACTGAAATCGGCACTCTATCAAGTTCATGGACTTGTTTTAGCCCTCCAAAATGCTTAGTTGAATCATACTATGAGGATTAATTTGGAGAATAGCAAGCCACACAAGGTCTCTGTGGTAACCGATTCAAATGAGTAGATTTTATTGCAATCAAATGCTTGCCAATTAGTCTCAAAATTGGAAAACTTACATAAACTCCAAAGTCATCTCTATATTGACTTTAATGAATTAAAACAAACTATTGAGTCTGGGCAACATCTGGTCAACCTAGGAGAAAAAATCAATGCATGAAGGGATATGTGCACGAAGTACATATTAACTTGGAGTTGTGTAACTAAATTTGTAGACTTAAACAATATCTGTGTCCTTGCAATGATTGTTAACATGTTTTTAGTATGAGTTGTTTCTAATCGACATATGATTTCATTATTACCGACATTAGTCATTGTGAAAAATCGAGGTGACTGAGACATCAAACAGAAATTTTGATTTCATAGCTTTTGCTCTACAAGTAACAACATGTCATCTTGCAACAGAAAGCTTACATTAAACTATATATGAGAAATTTTTAGGGCATCGTGTTCTTGTATTTCTCAAGCTCGGTATTCCTGAATGTTCCATACAACTAATAATATTCTTTGGTTACACAGTCTCAAATCTATTCTTTAGTTTCATAGTCTCAAATCAAGGTTACTAACTAAACGGTTTTTCTCTGGTTCTCTCCACCAGTTACAATAGAAGAAATCATTAGTTCTTTCAAACTTCTTTTATCATAGATTATTCCAAAGTCACATATGATTTCACTTAATGAAACCTCCAAATTTAATAAATTAAACATAGAAAAACTCTTATGGGTAACACAAAACCCCTTTTTCATTCGAGATCTGTGATCTCATGGGAATTTATCTGAATTCAAAATAGCAATGTTCTTGTGTAATACCATCAATAGAAAAGAGTGAATATATATTCATCTGATTTAGATTCTAATAAAACATCAAAATGAAACGAATAAGAACCCATACGCTCTAAATATTTGTCACAACTATTATAAAAAATGAATCCTGGGACATTGATATCAACGCCTCGATTCCCTTATCAAAGACATTCGTTTGTTGCGAATTAACTCGTACAACTGTGAGGTTCTACAGTGGATTAATTCTATGAATTATGAGCCATGTCTCATCTTATCTAGCATAAAACACAATTATTCAACGCATAATATAGTGAGCAGGAAAAATACATATATCAATATGATTTCGATCCTAATAAAATTATAAAAATAAATAAAAGGAAGGAAGACTCATGCCATCTTCAACTCCATAAAACTGATGGTCGAGGGTAAGCAGCCCCCTGATTATAGTGTCTTAAATTCCTACAAAAATCAGGCTAAACTGTCACAACTTGAGAACAAGATAGCTCATCCAAGGATCGAATTGGCTTATTTAATGATGCGTAGCTTCTACGCATTGGAGGATAAGGCTCATGATAGAAGGTGAGGTTAAACATTATCTTGTTCCTGTCAATTTTTATCGCTTTGAATAAGATGGTGATTTTCCTAATTTGATTAGGGTGTAGATAATCATTATCCTAACACCTTCAACGCACCGTAAACAGTAGGCACAACTGATTTTTTCAGCTTTTCTTCAATCTTTCCATAGAACCCATATTGTTGACCTTTTTCTCCAACTCACATACCTCCGAATTTATGATATAGCAGAGATGTACAAAGGAAACTACAGTGTTGCAGCCTTTTCTCCATCATCTAAAAGGAAAAGCAAGGATCATGCCTTCCTTTCTATTTTACTTTGGTACACACGGTTTCTTTACACACAAAGTATGGGTCGAGAATCACCCAAACTGGTGTGCACATTATTTGACAAACCTTCTAATCTTATTCGGAAAAAGAACATTGCTTTATCCCTTCAAACCTTTGATAAAAATCTGTAAGGTAGCATTAAAAAAAGAAGGAACATCAATCTTATCCAATACTATTACTTTTTACTGGCATTTTAATGGACAACATTACTATGTCCGTAATGAGGGAGTCAACTTTTTGGATAATACCTGTTCGGATCATTAGATAAGGTTGAGTTTTCACGGGTGTTTCCAAAGCCACAGATAAGGTCCAACATATGTGAATCTAGATGGGTAATCGAATGAACCACATCTGACAGTCTCACCTTCTGATTTTTGCATAGGGGGTTAGCATATTACTATCATCATTGGAAAGCATATGTATGATCGGAAAACATAAAGATGGTTTTTCGGTGATTTCATCTAGAAAGTGACCTTTTTGTCATTATCCTCTAATGCCATTTTTGTGATTAACATAACTGTGCCCCATTGAAAGTAAAATAGTAATGCGTTAAAAAAATATGACAACACATGAGGAACAAGCATCATACCCATGCCTCCAACGCCAATCCATGAGAAAGGAAGTGCCATATGCTGGTTCACACACCTACTCTACTCCAGTAGTGCATGAGGAATGAAAGCAGTATGACCAGATCATCAAACAAGAAATACCTTGACAATCATACATCTTTTTGCTAATTTTAACATTTAACTCACATGTAACCTCTCCTCTTCCTCCATCGATGGTCGAGGAGTTTCCCATCCATCCAACACTTCATATTGAACCATTTGTAAACTGAATCATAAATGAAAATGTATAACAATTGTCCTCCTATTCAGAGAATCAAACAACATGACCTAATTCCCAATCTAAATTGTTTTCATGCACCCCTATTAGCATCAACATCATTGGGCAGACACCCGTATTATATACAATCGTCATATGTGACTTTCGTAGATTATGGCTTCCAAGGAAACTTCAAAGAACATAGTTCAAAAGTGTTGATCAACTTCCCATGAATGTTGGGGACAAGAACTATGATCGCATGTCTCCCTCCATTTTGGATTGACCACAACAGTGGATGGAAATCTATATTTATTTAGGCATTTTGACTCTCTTTAATAAAGAATAGCTCTCTTTCAGTATAATCTCGTTCATATATAGTGAGTTAGAAATCATTGATTGCAATGGCATGGGATTAAAATTATTCTATGTTTCAAAAGTGAATGGCGTACAACATCGTCACACGATATGAAATTATTCGTGTAAAATGGTGGATATTTCTTGGGATTAAATAATACACAAAACTTTAAGACATATTTAATTTATACTAGTCATGAGTGAAATGGAAAAATAAATGTTGATTCATAGTCAAATTTCAACCTTGGCCATGTGCAAAGTGAAATCTCATACTATGTGATGTTGTAGAACCTGATTTCTTCCAGTGGTCCATCTCGGCAAGATGCACAAGAAAATTATACAGTCATTCGATCATACAAGTTTGTAATAAATCCATCCTCATCCTCAGGGGCATGGCTCAAATGACTCGTTTTATGAGTTTTTTATCAATCAAGACACATTACTTATATCTGAGGCTTGAAAACATAGCAGTAAAGTTAGACCTTTAATTCTTAAAAAGATAACAGTTAATTTAGACCTTTAATTCTTAAGTCTTACATTGATTTTTCTTCTAGGTCATGAGTCACGTAATGGACGAGCACTGAGACATGGGACCTTACTGAGGACTCCATTCACATCTTAACATGCACATTCAATGTCTTTATATGAACCGTATTCATAAAACATCTCATTAGTTTTAAATGCTTTAAAATACTAACATGTTATATATATTGATAATAAACATGTTAATATTTTAATTCCTCATTTATGAATCCTACTTTCTAGGATGACGATAAATAATATCCTACGTTTGAAACTTCTCCTTTTGGGTAATTTTTCTTATTTAGTTTTCATACTTTGTCATATTCTGCAGAGGCACATTGGCCCATAGGCCAAAAGGTTTGAAATTGAAGCTTGGATACCATTTTTAACATACCTCCTGAGCCTACCCGGGAAATTAGCACCTAGGCTTCATCAATTTAAAGTTTTCTTCATTTACAGTTAAATTTTAGTGGCCATCATAAGTGTAGTTAACTAACCATTACAAATACGGTGATTATATTGGAAACCATACACATAATGTGGACACCATCAAGGTAATGGACCTACCTCATTATCACCATATTACAAAACTCTTTAGATGAGCCCTTAAGGTTAAGCTAGAACTTCGAGAAAGGGTTAAATCCTAGCATGCAGTTATTAGAACTCTTTGATAAACCTATGCCAGCATAATTATAATAATATTTGAGTTTTCTATAACTAACAAGGCTAGGAATCATGATCAAAATCCTAATAGCCATAACGTAATACACCATCCATTCTTTATGCAGGATGCAAGGGGAGCTAAACCAACTTCATTATGCATGGCATAGAAAATTGTCAATTATCAACAACACTATTAGAGGTATTCCTCCATAATTGTTCCACATGCATGAATATTTTCCAATGCATCACATAACGCTAGAGAATACTATCTCCCTTTATTAAATGTAATGATGATCATAACTACCTTGACATGAAAATGCGATCACACAAGAGTCACAGGCATAAGAATTCCATAATTCCCATAAGAGAGGTAATTTAACCATCCATATATCTGAATTGTATGATCTAACATCATAATAAGTAAGGATTAAGATAAAACATATACCATCCAAGTGAATATAACCAGAATGGAGGAGAACACTAGTAAATCTACTCTTATATAAACATCTCATATAATTCATTCAGTCATTCTCATGGCAAAGAAACTTAAGAAAATCCTCTCATAGATAAATTGAACTATAACAGAGAAAGTAAGAAATCAACATACAAAACATCCATGCAAGAGTATCAAACTAGGATAGAAGAAGAACATCACTTACAGAGCAGAGCACCACCACCCAACCATGAATCGCCTATGATTCCCCTCGAGCCGAGGTTCGTGCCATGGATCAACTGCCTCTAATTGATCTATGCAATGGGTATTTAATACCATGTTTCATGATATAGTTTCCATTAGTGGCACTCCAATTTTATGGATTTGTATCTAGGTCTTTTTTGGAAAAGCTCACCTTTATCTCCAGCAAGGCTTTTCCTCATAAAAGCTTGCCTTTATCTCCCGCAAAGCCTTTATGTTTTCTTGATGGATATTTATCTCCAATCCATCCAATATTATCTAAAATCACATCTAGAAGCATGTTATCATGAAAGATTTATCCTATCCCATTCCTTAATGGGATTTGGCAAGAATCTTATCTCTTGGTGTCTTGCACCTCCAAGCGATCAATTTATTAATTATTTAATAATGTATTTTATTTTCATTTTACACATCACACCTAGCTTTCCTCAACTTAGGTTGCAACAGTCTGACACACATGGGACAGGTGTTACATCTGAGACAATGTCTCTAGTTTTATTGTGAATTTCATCCGAGGCAATGTTTTTGAGTTACATGATTTATTTCATCTCGATTCCCTCAAATTGTTACTCCTCATGTGACTGTTGCCTCACAAGAATCTAGTGTGTTTGAAATAAAATCCTAATGACAGGGTTTCTGATCCAAGTGGATGTTGGTGGCCACCTACTAATTCCACTTGGGCCTCCCACCATTGTTTCTTTCAATTTTTCAGTTTCCTTAATTGTAGCACATTTTACTATTTTTAACAGTTTTTTGGGTCATAAACTTTCGGAGCCATTTTGAGCCCCTAAACAACATTTTTTTGGAAATCTACCGCCAGTTATTTTTTGTCCACAATTGTGTTATTAGTCGTAGTCCTTGGAGAGATCTTTCCAATAGGCTATCATCTGCATCAAATGGAGATAATATGACCAAGATGTGACCCTGGGAAGTTGGCTCTCCAATTCACCCAATGTGGCCCATAAACTCTTGGTGTTACATCTCCTAGGGTTAGGGTTTTGGTTGTTTAGGGTTTGCTCTTATTGTTCAATAATAAAAAGGCCCTTGAGCCTCATTGTAAGGCAGTTCAGATGCATGTAGCTGCCACATCTCTTCTCACAGATAAGCTACCATTGGCCTAGCTGGTTTATTTCCATTCCTCTTTGTAAGCCTATTTCAGTATTTTACATTAATGAAATGAAGTATTATTTTCGATGCATCTCTGTGTTTATGGCTATCTCTGTAATTTGTTGCATTCCTGTTTAAATTTGAATCAGTGGTATCAGAGCGGTCTGCTTTTTTTCTTTGTTTTTCTTTGCAAGTCCCCAATGAGGTCAGGATATAAGAAGTTAGGGCTTGAACTAGTCAAACCTTTGCAAGACCAGCCTCGCAAATCCTAACGGCCTCCCATGGCAGATGAAATGAAACATGAGGGTGTAGGAGATCCTATCAAAATCTTGCTTGAAGAAGCCCTCAAGCAACAAAGGAACGCGATGATGGACAACTTTGCCTAGATCCTTCAGCGGCTACCCAGGGGTGACGCATCGACTTCCAACAGCTACTCTAGAAATGCCACATCGTTTAAGGTACAATTTAATTTTGAAATCCCCATATTCAAGGGTTAGATGAACACAGAAGTCGTCGATAAATGGTTAAATCTGCTATAGGGTTATTTTTCTGTTCATGATATTTCCAGTCGAGAAAATATTATTTTCGCTCTTCTCAAAGCAACTCCCCACGTCAAGGATTGGTGGGAAACCTACTACGAGCAGAAAGATGAAAGTACAGGCTCACTATTTTCAGCTGTACCCACTTGGAATTCATTCCGGGATGACATTAAGGAGTAGTACTACCCTGTTGGAAGCTATGAGGATCAATACATAAAGTGGACTACGCTGTGACAGGGAAGGGAGCAAGGCGTGCCAGAGTTTACCAATATTTTCCATACCCTTCGCACAATGTTGGGTATCAAGGATACGAAGTAGCATTTCGTACTCAATACCATAGCTGCCTGCATAAGTACATCCAGGAAGAAATAGAATTCCTGACCATCTCCTTGCTCAGCATGGCATACCGATATGCCATCAAGGTCAAGCAAAACTTTAAACAGAAGAAGCGAGACTTGGATTTACGAATCCGAAGCAAGGGAAAGTTGCCCCCAAACCACAGAACAAAGGACAAATCTAAGGCGGGCTAACCCAAGACAACCCGCCAAAGCTACAAGTAAAGAAAAACACCGTGAAGCTGAAAAAGGACACAGGAAAGTGGTGTGAGTTCCATAAGAGCTCCACTCACAACACAAGTGAGTGCTAGGCCAAGCAGTCAATGGTCACTGAGCTAAAGGTTTCAAAATCAGATGCATGTTCCAACTCTAAGTTAGAACCTGACAAAGGGAAGCAGATTATTGATGCGAAGCCCAATGCCACCATTGCCACCACAAAGATCTAGAACGAGTAACCTGAAGATCCAAAGGAGGAGGAGTGTCTCTTCCACTCTCAGATGTGGGTAAAGGGCTCCCCGCTACAACTCATTGTTGAAAGCAAGAGCCAGAAGAACCTTATTTCGGCAGAGGTCGTGAACCGACTGGGCTTACCAACCACAACACATACAGAATCGTACACCATCGGGTGTCTTCAGCACGGACAGGATCTTCGCGTAATCCAATAGCGTCTCTTTCCATATAACATCAAGCCCTTCACGGATGAGGTATTGTGTGACATTTCTCCCCTTGAAGTTTCTAATGTATTATTAAGACAACCATACTTGTGGAAGAGACATGCTATTTATGAATCAAGGCCCCGTGCCATTATTGTTACTTTAGGAAATAAGTTGTACAGGATACCAGAGGTAGCACTGCCTACCACCATCTCTTTGATTACTACAAAACAATGCAATAAGATCATTCCCAAAATCAGGAAATTTGTTTTCCTAATGATACGCCCTCAAGGAAAGAGTAAGACAGTGGTCACAACTTCTAGATAGGGCCCCTCCACACGACAACTACAGATGGACAAGGTCGTTGAGGAGTACAAGGACATCTTCACCTCCCTTGCAGGGTTTCCTCTGCACAGTTAGGTCAAGCACTTCATCGATCTAACCCCAGGTGCGTCGCTGCCCAATGGACCAATATGTTGGCACTCAATTCTGGAGAATGATGAAATCAAGAGGCAGGTTTAGGAGCTACTACAAAAAGGTCACATCCGTCCATGTTCATCACCCTATGGGAGCCCAATTGTGTTGGTACAAAAGAAGGATGGGACTTGGAGACTTTGTATTGACTATCAGGCATTGAACAAGATCACTGTCTATAATAGGTACCCGGTCCCATGAATTGATGACCTCTTGGACCAACTGAAGGGGGAAAAATATTTCATCTAGATCGATTTGAAGTTAGGATATCACCGGGTACCAATAGAACCCTCTGATGTGTGGAAGACTGCCTTCAAAGCCAAGGATGACCTTTTCGAATGGTTGGTTATGCCTTTTGGTTAACGAATGCTCCTGCAACCTTCACGAGGCTAATGGATGACATCTTGCGGCCATTCACCAACTCATTTGTAGTGGTATACTTGGATGACATCCTAATTTTCAGCCAGAGTTGGGAAGAGCACCTCCACCACATCTGACAGGTTCTCCAAACACTGTGGCAACACAAGTTACGTGCCAATTTGGAGAATTGCACTTCTGGCATGACCCAAGTTCAGTATCTAGGATACATTATTGGTGAACATGGGGTGCATGTGGATCCATCCAAAATCCAAGTCATTTTGGATTGGCCATATCCAACCACTCTAACAGAGCTTCATAGCCTTCTAGGTCTTGCCAACTTCTACCACAGGTTCGTGTTGGGATTTTCTCATATCACTTGGCCCTTGATCCAAGTCACCAAGGGAGGAGCGAAAGAAAAATTCTTTTGGTTTGAATCTCAACGGAAGGCATTCAGAGAGTTGAAAGATCGCCTCTGCTCAGCACTAGCGCTCACATTACCAGACTTGCAACAAACATTTGAGGTCAAGATAGATGCCTCTCACTATGTTATTGGGGCATTCCTTACTCAACACGGGCATCCAGTGGCATATCACAGTGAGACACTTTCAGACACAGTCTGGAAATATCTCGCTTATGACAAAGAGATGTATTCCATTGTACAAGTCCATCGACAATGGAAGCATTACATTTTGGGGAAGGAAATGGTCATCCACACAGACCGCCGACCCCTGCAGTTCATACAGACCCAAGGGAAATTACAGAATGATCACCATTAGAAGTGGTCCACATACCTACAACAGTTCCATTTGAATATCAATTATAAGAAGGGTAACACCAATAATGTTGTAGATTTTCTCAGTTGACCACCGATCATGGCATTAACCACCGTGCTCAACTCTTGTGGGCACAAGACTTCTAATTGGCCACTTCTCTACAAACATGACCCAAAATTCGACCACACATACCAGACACTCTTGGAGGGTCAGCATGTTCCAAATTTTCACCTCTAGGATGCCCTATTATGTCCCTTGGGTCACCTTTGTGTTCCTTCAAGTAAGCGTGCCAAGATGATTTGGGAACCACACTACAGTCGGGCTGCTGGGCATTTCGAGATTGAGAAAATGATGGCACTACTGCAGAAGTATTTCAATTGGCTGAATCTTTGACAAGATGTCGAGAAGTACATTGGATCATGCACTGCCTGCACCATTGCCAAACTGACCATCAAGAAGCAAGGCCTCTATACCCTGCTGCCTACCCCTAGTCGAACTTGGGAATCCATCTCCATGGATTACATGTCAGGCCTTCCTTCCACTAAGCATGGAAATGACTGTGTTTTTGTGGTCTTCAATAGGTTTTCGAAGATGGCCATTATGGCAGCCTCCAAGAAGAATATCACAGCAGAAGCCACTACTAAACTCTTCTTTGAACGAGTGTGGGTACACTTTGGGATCCCATAGTCTATCATCTCATATCGGAACAACATGTTCCTTAGTACATTTTGGTCTAGTCTCTGGTCGATGCTGGACAACAAACTCACTAAGTCCACAACCTTCCATCCTCAAACTGATGGCCAGACAAAGATTGTCAACAGGATGATTGTACACATTTTCCACATGTACAAATCAAAGGATCCAAACACATGGGATGAGAGTGTCCCCTATGTTCAACACAACTACAATTGCACTCTCCATAACTCGATTGACCACAAACCTTTTCAATTGGGCTTGGGATTTGAGCCACTATGTCCCATTGATGTGGCCATGCCATTTGCAGCTACTCACATAGATTCTGCTCATGTCTAGTCCAAAACTTATGAGGAAAACAACTTCATTGAGCACATCCAACATATTCGCCAACAGGCCCATGACATTCTAGAGAAATCAAATGCCAAGTACAAGTAGCGACATGATCAACATCGGGTGCCACACAAGTTTCAAGTGGGTGACAAAGTGTAGTTGCATTTGCAAAAGGAATGCCTTGTCAAATCCTATTGGAAAATTAGACCACTCTGATATGGTCCTTACATCATTACTAAGGCTGTGGGAGACAATTCATTTGAGCTCAGGATTCCCCCATTCCTTGGCCTGCACCCAGGGTTCAATGTGGACTACCTTCGGCCATACTTTCCACCATTACTAGACACATCCAACATTGTAGAACAACTCACACCAATAGAATTAAATCTAAATTACATGGAATAAGCTGCAATTGATCAAATCATGGACACACAGATCAAGCATAGTCCAGTAGAATATCCAACTATATCGAGTTGTCAAAGTATGCCAACTCCTTCACCAGGGCAAGTGGCTCACCAGGCACCAAGTTCAGCAGAAGTTCCCTCATCTCATGCAGGAACTCAACACAATGGGGACCATTTCTTCCAAAGGCAGGAGGAATTATCCAGTGGATATTGGTGGACACCCACCAATTCCACTTGGACCCCCACCATTGCTTCTTTCAATTCTTTAGTTTCCTTAATTGTAGCACATTTTACTATTTTTAGCATTTTTTCGGGTCCTAAACTTCGAGAGCCGTTTTGAGGCCCTAAACGACATTTTTTGGAAATCTACCGCTAGTGATTTTTTAATCTAAAATTTTCCTTTTTGTTGTATTCCTTAGAGAGATCTTTCCAACGGGTTATCATGCGCATCAAACAGAAATAAGGGCCCATAAACTCTTGGTGTTGCATCTCCTCAGGTTAGGGTTTTGGTTGTTTAGGGTTTTCTCTTATTGTTCAATAATAAGAAGGCCCTTGAGCCTCATTGTAAGGCAGTTCAGAGGCATGTAGCAGCCACATCTCTTCTTAGAGATAAGCTAGCATCGCCATAGATGGTTTATTTCCATTCCTATTTGTAACCATATTTTAGTATTTTACATTAATAAAATGAAGTATTATTTCCACTGCATGTCTGTGTTTATGGTCATCTTTGTAATTTGTTTCATTCCTGTTTAAATCTGGATCAGTTTCAAGGTCTACATAAGTGCGAGGTATTTTCTTTAGGTTGTTCTCGAATTTGTTTTAAGAACCACAAAAGACTCTTCAGGCCCTATCTTTCGAGTTAAACAATATATAGATATATATATATATATAGATAGATAGATATATATATGTCCACAATTTTTATTTTATACCCAATTTATAAGACTTCCTTGCTTGAAAAATGTAGGTTCTAGATGACATAATCATTCTCTAAACTACTTAAGGTAAACTCTAAGAATATTATGGATTCCAAATTGACCTTAAACATTTAGTACTTCATATGCATTTATGCTACATGGTTTTCCTTTCACTGATAGATTCTTTTTTTTTTTAATTTAATTTCGGATTTGATTCTCCTCTAAAAGGATCATTTCTAAGTCTTTACTCGAATGACATCATAGATTTTCTTTAAGCAACCTTAACGATTTCCTTTCTTCCAATTTCTTATGTCTTTACATTTATTTGGTAGCGTTGTCAAATGCAAGGCCAAGACCCGATCTAGGTTTCTCTTAAGTTAAATGGGTTATCTCTTTTAGAGTTCTATAACTTGCAAGTCAACCCTCCTCCCTTGGCAAGTTGATGACCATGTTCTAGATCAATATTATTTTTATTTTAATAATATTTTCATTTTTAATGGTTATGGACATGGACGCTTAACCAATATCTTAGTTCAACTAGTAGAAACTACATGTGGGCTTTAGGGCTAGGGTTTATACTGATATCTTGTAAATTTGGAACTCATTCTTCCATTTAAGTGAACAATATTTTATACAAATCTATATGTTCCTAAAAGATGACAAAATTTGTATAATTTTCTTCTTGTTATAATGTTCATTCATTAATTTTTTCCATCCCAAATTCTACAGGAGTACCATTCTCATATCATTATTTCATTTCCTCCTCAATAAAATACCAACAAATGGTTTTTATATATTATTGCTCATGAGTGCAACAAAGTCTACTTTGTTGTTACTATTTCAATGCCTGTGTGATTTTGCTAGAGTACTCACAAATTTCATCATTGTATTCCCTTACATGCCTTCTATTTTCTTTTGTTACGTTACTTTTTGTATAAATAATAACTTTTGATTGTCCACGAAGTGAGTTAACTATATGCAAAATAGTTATATCTCTTTGTTTTAACTATTATTGATTAGTCTAGAATATTTGGCTAGACCAGTAATGGGACTTACCTATTCTTCCTAAGACCTATTTCTGGAGCCCTAGGACTATTACCAAACCATATGGGAAGGTTTTAATCTTTTCCACCTTCCTTGTATGGTAACTAACCTGATTCAGTATCATATATTATTATTGTATCTACTTTACATATACATATACATGATTCCACATATGCATCACATATTAATTCATTTTAGTTTCTTCTTAAATTTGTTCTCCTATTGTGATGATTTATCCTACAATAATAGCAACAATAAAGAATTTTAACAAAGTAGCCACAACTCTTTTCTCATCCTTAGAGTGTTTCCTTTCTTTCTTTAAAATAAGAACCCTTACTTGTAGAAACTTGTCTTCCAGAGTCCCCTGCAAGTTATTTATCACTTTGCACAGAAAGTTATCAATTCTACAAAGAATTCGTGGGGTTATAGAAGTAAATTGCCCTGTTATAGGTTAGTTTATAACTCAATATAAATGTGTGATAAATAATCAATCTACTATTCCCTAATCCTATCCTTCAGTATCTTTCTATAAGGAACAAGTAGCAATAGCTAAATTTACTAGATTCTTTTCAAATCTTTCTCTAGGGAATGTGAGGAGAGATATCTTGGTCCTCCCAAACATAAGCTGGTTTCTTTCTCTCCTAAACTACCTACCCATGAGCTCTTCTCCTACCTGATAGAGAAATGGTCTAAGAAATTTCTCAGTTTCATTTCCAGAAACTAGATTCTCCTAAACCTCTGGGCAGTGTCCTGCTTGTTTTTTGACATTCCAACCAATCTTTCTTGCCCACTAGTTTTTTTTTTTTAAATAGTAACCATTATCTTTATCTCCCATATGGTTACCAAGAAGATCCATATTTATTGTATTTATCTCGATCCAGGACCTACTGTTTTGGTATGTCCCTTTTCGTATTCTTTTGTTTCTGCCCTCCCCTTTGGGCATATTTGTTTCCAACTATTTCTCTGAAAATTAGGATTTAATTTCACATGATATCTCATAACACATTCACAAGAGCATTAAAAACATATTTTTTCTCTTTTCCATTTTATATTTCTGCAGATTCACATGAAAATTAATATTTATATCCAAAATATAAATAATTACATTAACCGTCATTATCAAACTCTTCCACTTTCAAACATAATAGGATAACCTTAAATGAGTCTTAGGACACTTAATTCATAGATTTAAGTAACTAGGGGCAACTACTATATCTATTTATATATATATATTATATATATATATATATATAGATATCAAAAAGATATCGATAGTTATATTAATATATCGAAATAGTTACCCCCCAATAGGGCTATTAATGTGGTAGATACAAGGATCTTGGCGGTAGATCTTCTAGCCCCTAGGAGTTCATGGAAATTTAAGGAGGGGGTACGCGACCTTCGCTTGCATGCATATGCATGCAACCCTTTAGTTGGAATTTTCAATATATTTTTGTTCCATGACAGTTTTGGGTCGAGCTTGTTGTGGTGGTTTGAGTGGAGACGAGGGTTGATCTTAGACCTCCCATTGCATGCTATTTGATCAAACCATGTTGTTGTGGAGCATTTTGTTGAGTTCGATTTTGGTTATTAAGAAACTGAGAGGTGTTTTCTCTAGCTTGTGTAAGAGGAGGAAGAAATTGGGGAACTTTGGCTTCCTTAGTCCATGTATGGTTGCCTAGAATTTGTTTTGTTGGTGGTTGGTTCCAATCCCAATTACTTCTTGTAGTGTTCTAGTCCAAGTTATCTATGTAGTTCTGACTCTAATGTTCTAGTCCAAGTTTTATAGCTATTTGAGGTCATAGGGTTTCTCTCATTGGGTTTGGAATTGCAATATTTGCTTGTGGTTTGGGATTGGGATGGTATATCACATGGTATGCATATTTTAATTTGGGATTTTTTTAATTGGTTTAATTTTGGTAAGGTGGGATTTGTTTGGTTTAAATCCTTGGGTCATTGGCAAGTGAAGCCTTCTTCATGGTTGGTATTCCCACTGTGGGTTGAATATACGTGTGGGTTACGCACAATTGGTGTCTGTGGTCTCATTTCTAGTTGATGACTGCTCTTGTGTTTAATGGTTTCAAAGAGTGAGTCCTTTGTCGAGGTTTCCATTCCCTCTATCTCTCTCACAGGGTCCAATGACGAGTCTAAGTCCAATTTTTGGAGTTACATTAATGATATCATGGGTTGGTATCTTATTTTATTGGAAGTTTGGTTTGTTTTTTTCTCTTGTTTCTTTGCATGTACAGGGGTTCACAGCAGCTCCTCCATGTGTGCCCCTCTTGTCTAGGTTATGCCACTATGACAAAGGATGAGGAGCATATGGGGGGGAAGAGTCTCTGATACGCAGGGCCAGAGAAGAGTGTGACTTTTCACTCATGATTCAGTTGACACTTCAATGTTCTTCCACTAGATACAAGAAGGGAAATTCATAATTTTGAGACTCAAGTGGGGGATGAAAGATAATTCCATTGATAATTTGACATTATGGAGGACATGTCAGTATGGGTTCATGATCCTAGGCATACTAGAGGTAGGAAAAAGATATATTTTAATTTAGTGGCTCTACACTGGAAAATGAAAACCCTATTGGGTTTAGTTCTAAAGGACAAGTAAGTGGAGTGATACAATGTCTTTCCCTCCCTGGAAGACATTCAAAGAATGGTTAGGAACCATCTTCTTCATTTGGATAGAATTGATTGTTGCTTGGCACATGTGGAAGGTCATATTGCCTATGAATTGGACAGTGGGGATTCGTTGGATCCCTCAGTCTCAAGTGTGAGGGTCCCTCTAACAATTTCCTCCTCAAACAATGACCAATGATGGAAAAGGATGTTGTTGCAGTTAGCTAGCACTTAAAATGGATTTATACCCAGTCTACAGGGATATAATCTCTTCGTTGGCTTATTTCTTTTCTAGTTAAGTGTTGACTCCGACTTTTGGCATTAGTATTTTTGGTTTCATATTGGTTGCAACGACTATGGCTGGTTCTTTCTATGTTATAAGTGTTGTGTATTCTGTTGTCGATATGTCGACTGTGGTTATCATGTTTGGCACAATTTTGGTGGTGTATCTATTTTATAATGGGTTGATAGAAATTGCTCTTGTCATGGTGCAAAGATGGGTATGGGTACTGTGTAGTGGGAAATGAATGAGGAATGTCCAATCCTCATTTGCGAGCCATAGTTTATTGAAGAGAATATGATGGCGTATGAGAGAATTTTAAAAAAACTATATATCTATATTTTTTAATTAA